>CAHIKZ030001073.1:142500-212500 GCA_903632075.3 Acanthosepion pharaonis
CATTGCTCTCATTATTGTTTACGATTGTCATTGCTCTCATTATTGTAATTATTATTTCATTCTTACGATTTCCCCATCATCTTCATGCTTGCTACTTCCTTTACCATAATTTCTATCATCACATCTCTTTTACAATCATACCTACTTGTACATCAAAATTAGTACCAATTTTCCGTAAACATACCAATAATATAAATTAGTAATTTGGCTATTTATATAAGTGTAATTGTCTATTATACACAAGCAAGCAACATTAAAAAATAAAAATATCATCTTCACATCTATATTTGTATACAGAACCCATTTTAAACAATATAAGGCCCTGGCTGATAGAAATATATGTACATGTATACATGCATGTATGTATGTGTGTGTGAGGCAGTATCATTCTGGTAATGACATAAACAATCTAAAAGATGACAAGAACACCACAATCTCAACACCAAAACGACCACAATTGTGTATGTATACATACTCGAACACATGGATACATGTCTACACCTGGCCCTGCATTGTTCATATATGTATATATTTGTGACAACTACAATATGTACACTTGCATGTATGTATGTCTGTGTATGTATGAGTGCCATACCAAAACAGACACAGAGGAGAATTTTTCCGCCCTACTACTGACATAAATAGATTCAGGCTTTAAAAAATAAGATTGCAAAAACATGAAACCTAGGGTTACAAACTCAGATCCATACAACTAAATACGTTAGATCTATCACTAATGTTGAATGCTTTCCAAAAAGTACCACACATATATGATATATAAATAATATATATACATATATTTCCCAATATCACCTTTCCTAACAGGATCACCCTACTCTCCCAAGCCAATGTACACAAAAAACACTTTGTTTCAATAAATTCATTTCGTTTTATGCCTTGAAAAAGTCCACATTGGGTGAAAAGCGTTCAGCTAAAACTACGGTTTTTCTATTGTCTTTTTTCCTTTATATATATTGTTTTTTCTACTGGTTAATTCTGAGAAATTGTTACATATATATATATATATATATATATATATAAGTGAACCTTGAAGTCAACACTCACAGGCTGTTTCATGCTAGATGCAACAGTCAGGCTGCCTGACAATTGCATCAAGCATGAAACAGGGTGTTGCCTCGGAGTGTTGACTTCAATGTTCACTTTTTATATTACATATGCTCTATCTCTGATATTGAGCACTTTATCCCATAAATATAGCACACCATATAACTATATTTCTTCATATATATATATATATATATATATTAAAATACATATATATATATATATATATATATATATATATATATATATATATATATCAAAATATATATTAAAATATATATATATATATATATATAAATATATATTAAAATATATATATATATATATATTAAATATATATATATATATATATTAAAATATATATATATATATATATATTAAAATATATATATATATATATTAAAATATATATATATATATATATATATATATATATATATATATATATATATATATTAATATATATAAAAGCCTTCCTTTATATATCCTTTTTTATTCAACATTTACAATCAAAACATCATTGAGTAGAGTAAAAGGGATGTTAACTTACATCACTTGATCTCATTTTCTGCTAGTTTTAGAGATTTTTTTCTATTTTTAGTATTTTAATCTGGCGTAGATTACTGTAGAAATTACAATTCTCACCTGTAACAACCATTCCAAAGTGGTATTGCTCTGTGGATTGCTAAAATATTACCATGGAGCCCCAAGTTGCTATTTTTTAGTGTGAACCCCCAGTAATTTTATATTGACCCCTCAGTGTCTATATGCATCCCAGTTGAGAACTTCTAGATTATACCTTTCTGGACACCATGTATGATATCCATATGAGAGTCTAGACCTGACAAGGTTATTTAAGAACATGGCTCAAGTTATTTGGTTAATATTTTGATTTTAAAGCTGCTTGCAGTGTTGATTCAAACTACTCCCTAGTCAATTCTGCATTGATTCATTGATTCATTTTTATGGTTTATCAACCCTTTGCAGTTCATTTAAAGCCAGATTGTACAATTCTTTTTTTTTTTTTTGAGATAATGATTTGGTGATAAAAAGGGGAAGTGGATTCATACCTTTCCTAACGTTAAGATTTAGATAGGTTATTTTACCGACACACCAACCTCACAGTTCATTTCATGACCAAGTTGGGTAGTTTTAAGATTTTTTTTTTTTTTTAATTTTGTATCTATTTTGCAAACAAATTCTTCTATAAGTCATTGTTATATAAGGGTGGGGATATATAATTCAATTTCAGTTGCATTTTTTTTAGCCAGGTGTTTCCCCAGGGTATATGCACATAAGTGAATATAATTAACTGAATGGGAATTGGAACTCAGCTCTCTGATTAATCAAAGCTTACAGCACCTGGTATTTCCAAATGGTTACCCATCTAGGTACTGACCAGGCTCAATGTTGCTTAACTTTGGTGATTGTATGGGAACTGGTGTTTCAACAGGATTTGGCTGTAAGCTGGACGTTTGCAATAAGAATCGGAAGTAGGCAGTTTCCTGTCTGTTGTTGTTATCACAACATTTCGACCATTGTGCCTCACAGGCCTTCATCAGGTGTATGATGATCTGGGTAACTGACAGGGAATTACCAGCTGGAGACAATTGTATGCATTTAAATAGTGTAAATAATAACTCCTCATCCCAGAAAATTCATGGGTTTAATCCACTTATTCTCTAGGGCCGAAACATTGTGGCAACAACAAAGATGAGGATAATAGTCTAAATATAAATTGCGTAAATAATGATAACTCCTCATTCCAGATGACAGGATAATTTTTATTAGTACATAGCAGTTTATTATTTATTTATTTTCTTTGTAAATTTCACTGGACATGGGTTGAGGACCCACCACCCAAAAAAAAGCATTTTATTTGTTAGGAGACGGATATAAACAAAGCAACCCGGAATTAACAGAGAGACATGGAATTGGAAAAGGGATTGTTTGTTTCAATAATTAATTGGATTTTAATATCAGGAAGCAATTATTTTCTAATATTAATAAAAGCACAACAAATAAATAAATAAAAATGTCACTCATATTTTGATGCTTGATCTTCCAGATACTATAGACTTTAAACATATACTGATATTATCTATAGCAAGAAATATGTTAGAGACATGGTCAATAACCTCAAATTCTGCAGCCTGTATTGTAAAAGAGGGGCTAATTCTCTGCCTGATGCACACTGTCTGCATTTGAATATGTAAAATATATGCATATAACTGTATTGTGCATGAGAATATCCAAACACACACACACACCCAATTTCACTGGGCCTGAACTAACTAAGACTTGGGATTTACTTTCCACTAGTCTAGATTTTTTTTTTGGGCTAAGCAAGATAATCATAAATTTAGGGACAAGTAAAAAAATAAATAAATTTTAAACATGAAAAAATCTGATACATTGTTAACCCGGATATAAGAGAGTTGTCGGGACCGAGAAGAAGTCTCTTATATATCCGGGTTTCTCTTATATCCGGGGTTTCTCTTGTATCCGGGTTTGGTCTATTTTGTTTAGGTAAGTATTTCTAATTTGGGATCAGAGAAAATCTCTTTATATCCGGGTTTCTCATCCGGGTTTATATTTTGTTTAGGTAAGTACTAATTTGGGATCAGAGAAAATCTCTCTTATATCCGGTTTTCTTGTATCCGGGTTTGGTCTATTTTGTTTAGGAACTCAGGGGCTCTAATTTGGGATCAGAGAAAATCTCTTTATATCCGGGTTTCTCTTGTATCCGGGTTTGGTCTATTTTGTTTAGGTAAGTATGGGTTTTAATTTGGGATCAGGAAAATCTCTTATATCGGGTTTCTCTTGTATCCGGGTTTGGTCTATTTTGTTTAGGTAAGTATGGGCTCTAATTTGGGATCAGAGCTCTCTTATATCCGGGTTTCTCTTATATCGGGTTTCTCTTATATCCGGGTTACACTGTAATTATAAAAATTTTTTTTTAAGAAAATTTTTTATATTTTTAACCTGAGGCATTATTTAAGTTTATTGAAATTTCTTCTCTTAAATTATTCTTAAATAATGCCTAAGGTTAAAAATATTTAAAAAAAATTAAATAATTTTAAGATTTTTTCAGAAAAAATAATAAAACAGGGTCATGATCAATATACTGAGTGACAGCACTTCACCAGACAATAGAAATTTGTATTTACCTGACATGTCTCCACAACATTGAATCCCATTTTAACATGGGGCTTTCTAAGCATCACGGCAAAATTCCCTGTAGACCCCTCAAATACACAGGGTCAGGTGGACTAACCCTTAGACGAGACTCTGGAATTACGCAGAGCCTTGTTTAGGTTCTTTTTCCTCATTTATTCATCAAATCTTAAACCCACTGTATAATTAAATTGTATATAAATTGATGTTATTATTATGCATTCAACTTTTGTCTTGTTTTCAACTTTATTTGCATGATTTGTTCCAAGTATTTTGTTCTAAGTAATTGTTGTGGACGAATGGCAGTTTGAAATTCCTTCTGATCAATTTAAACACATTCACCAGTCCACAACAAATCCATACTAGGTCAGGCAAGAAAATCTGTTGTGTTGTTGTAAGACAATTTTTCTTTTCAGAATCTATCTTGGCATATCTATAAATCTAAAGCATTATTGGTCCTGATCTAGCAGCTTGGTCTTCAAATATAGGAATAAAGTGTTGCTTGAGTTTGAAACATAGATCGTCAGTGAACAAAACACAGGCGATCCCATTATTGAATTATGGATCACATGATCTACAGGAACACATATTGAAGGAGATGACACGATCAATTTTTCTATTACTATATGGACTGCTATTATTACTCTGTTCATTGCTATTTCTATTTGGATAAATTTCTACAGGTGAGTTATTGGTCCTAAACTATAGATGGGCTCTTGGATGGTAAACAAACACTTTGTGCATCCAAGGAAAAACTAGCAAACAAGCATTTGGATAGATTTGTTAGGCATTATATATATATATATATATATATATATATATATATACATACAAAGAAACAATCACATATAGAATCAAAAGCCAATATTAATCACTATTGTTGGAACAATTACTAGGATTATTCTGTATGCATTAAAATACGTTAATTGATGATCCTACGGATAAAAATTGTTGTTGCAGTTTAATTTTATAAATGGGCTCTGTGGATCTTTAAAAATCTTTATTTCCATTTTCTTTTTTTATAAAAATCAAAAAACTTGGAGACAAAATAATTGTTTGTAGATCGAAAGATGTTTTTTTGAGAATGTGCTATTATTGATTATTATTTCGTCTCCAAGTTTTTGATTTTATAAGGAAAAGATATGCCTAACGATGAATAAAGGATTATTCGAAAGTACTTGCATTTTAAAAAAATATAAACTGGAAACAACAGACAATAGTTTTATAAATGAGGATCACATCACTCTATGGATTATAACAGTATTTTAATGCATACATTATACACTACTAGCGATGGATGTCACCAATAATAGCATTAATATTGCTGATTGATTCTATGCGTGATTATTTCTTTGTATATAAATTATATGGTGCCTAATATTTTATGTTTATATATATATATATATATATATATATGAAATGGAGAACATTTCTGATTCTTGATATGATAGGTCGCTAGGTATATTTGGTAGATGATAAAGTTTGTGAATTTCCGGGTGATATTCAATCAGTTTTAAGCATATTTTAGTTTAAAATCCCTCTGACAAAATCTGCCAAACCACTTTTTGGCCACCCGAAGACCTGGAGCACGATTGAAATAAACCTTCTGAAAATTCAAGTGCGTATTATCAAGCAAGTACTATTAGTGCACATATTATTCGAAAGCATCTGACACCAGCATTGTTCAACAGTGTTATTATAGTTGTATCTGCAATTACAAAGTCTCTACTACAATGCACATTATTAAAATTAAGATGAGTCTTCAAAAGTGTCAACTGAGTGTTCATTTGAGTCACAAAACTTTCCCACCACCACAATGTTGCCTTTCTGTGCTTCTTTTATCAATATCTTCATGGTAATTCTTCAGATGAGATCTTCACTATGGTACCTAGACTTTTTTTTAATTTAAGTGCTGTACTAGACTGGCGTCAAGATCTTATCAGTTGACAGTTGAGCTGGCTAGAAGTAGCTGTAAGTTCTATGCTAACAGTTTCTTCTCTTGCACTTCTTGCTTGTGGAACTCTCTTCTGGCCTCATTCTTTCTAGTCAGTTGTAACCTGATAAAATTTAAATGCATTGTCAATCACTATCTACTGTCCTCCTGATTACTCTTTTCTCTTTCCACTCATTATTAATGTTTCCATTGCTAATTCTTCGACACCCTGTAACCGCTTGTGTTTTAATGGCTTTACTGACTTTCTTTAGGCAATAATGATTAAAAAACAAAAATATTTTCTCATAAATGTTGTATTTTCAATGGACAAACAATTTAGATTTGAAATATTTGGGTGCAACTGAGGCACACCCCCAGATGGGGGAGGGAAACAATTTGAATGGGGAGGAGGGTTGACCTGAAAGAGGGAACTGTATAATAATAAATATTATTATTGTAATATCAGGTCATCCCATAATTTCTGTCTGAATTTTGAATAAAGAAAACAAGTGACCAAATGTTAGATTTAATTACAGATTCAATCAACAATGTATTTTCCCTGATTATCTATGACTATGGTGGTAAGAATTCAAAGTGGATTATTCCTTGGCGATCCCACCAGATTGAAAGAAGAACCTTTTGCCCATGAAGTTCCCTTCTCGGTTGTGGCTGCGGTCCTTCGCCTTTACCAAGCCACTGTCTACAATGCTGAACATTTCTATAAAAGATCCATTTTTCGTCACCAGTCACAAGTCTATCCAAAAAAGGTGAAACATTTTGTCGAGAATGGAGAGAAGAGCAGATGTCAAGTCGGGATTTGAGGTTATTTTCAGACAATTCATGAGGCACCCATTTTCCAAGTTTAGGAACTTTTCCAAGTTGTTGAAGATGACGATGAACAGTTGTATGGTTTGAACTGAGAACCACTGCCAATTCCTCAACTGATAAATCAGGATTTTCTTCAAGGTCTGCTTCAAGAAGCTTTTCATCAAACTCAACTGGACGTCCGGTTCGATCTTCATCTTCAAGGGTGAAATCACCACCTCTGAATTTTGCAAACCATCTTCTGAAGTTCTTTTTCATTCACATTCCTCTCCATAAACTGAGTGAATGTTTCTAGCCGCTTCGGCTGCTGAGTTTCCTTTCTTGAACTCATAAAGCATTATGTGCCTCAAATGATTCTTGGGTACTTCCATGTTAGCAGGGTTTTAATCAAACAAAATTTAATTTTATTGTTCTCTGAAATAAAATTTGATCAGTTTAAATGCATTTAAACATAAAAATAATGTTTAGCTCCATTAGACATTATAAAATACTCTTTAAATTTTGTTCATTTCAACAAAAAAGTTAAAATTCGGACAAAACTTATGGGATGACCTGATAATTTAAACTCTTTATTTTTATTAAAGATTTTATGAAAGATATATATCCAAGAACAGTTAGTAAAATGTTGTTTTAATGGACAGGACATAGTGGAGAGCCATTGTTGCCAACAATTTGGACTCAAAACCAGCACTGGAGAATTGAAGTTGAGCCCAGAACTTTTAAGCATCCCTTGAGTAAATTTTCAGTGGTTAAGATATTACTTAAAAGAGTTTTTCCTTTTCTTTTTGTTCTGTTTTGCGTGCATATACAAACTGTCATGAGCACTATTGAACTTCGCTAAATCCTACTTATTTAAAACATGAGTCTTGTTTGAAGATGGAATCGAAACCTGGTATATTCCATGTAACCAAAAATAAATACTGATTTATTTGTTATGACTTATCAACCCATTATGGGTTATTTAAAGGCAAAACATTTTGAATTGTAAAAATAATTTTTTTTTTTTTAGAATAATAATGATTTTTCCAGATATAGCTAGAGGGATGACATGGAATCATAGTTTTCCCAAGAGTATTTACCTGTAAGTGAATTTAACTGACCCTACTGGAATTTGAACTCTGCTCTCCGATTTCTCATTCCATATAAATATTACACCACACCTACATCCCCATAAATAAGCAAGACCAAAATTAGCCATGAATATTTTGTCCATATATGATTAGCTGTCAATTTTTTGGCTTCATATTATTTTCAAATAAATACAAATGTTTATTTTTGCATTACAGTGGACAGATGGTTTTTATGCAATATGAGATATTGCCTTAAAAAATTCATAAGTTTGCAGTCATTAGGTAATGGAAGAAGAGGCCAAACAACTGTTCTTTTTCAATGAATTTATAATCCTAACACCAGTGATGGCGCAAGGGTCTGGTGGGCCTACCTTGAATCTATGATACAAAAAAAATCTATGATATGGAGCCTTCCACTCTACTGCATCTCAATTTTTATAAGGTACTATTCATATAAAATAGAAATTTTATTGTAACCTAATTATGTACAATAATGGATCATATGCAATGTAGGTGAACAATTCAACTAGAAAAATAGAAAATAAATATGATGTATCTAAATACAAATTAGATACATGTCATAATAGATCATTCCATCTTAAATAAATCAACAATGTTTTGCGGCAATTTTTAACATCAACTTCAGATTTTATCTTGTTAAAAAGTTGAATAATTTTAACACATTCAACATTATGGATACAAAATAGTGAATTTTATATTGTGTTTTTTATTTCAAGACTTGGAATGAGCATATTGTGGGGGTGTGAATGATATGAAGCCTTATACTTGGCTTTATTTTTATCTAGGATTATATCCTCCATCCGCAACTTTAAATTAATATTCATGTGCAATATTACATGCAATAATATATGAACAGTTTTTGGTTTGCATGCAACAACATATAAGATATTTATTAAATGATTGATTGTTTGGTTAAACATACAGTTGCTTACATAAATGATTTATATTATTCACAGAATATATATAATATACACTCATCATACATACTTATATATATGTATATATTTATATATATATATATATATATATATATATTTGTGAATAATTTTAAAATAAATCCAAAATTCTTTCATTACAAAATTAAATTTGAATACTTCTATTTTTGAAGCAGAACAATTAAAAAAATTTATTAACTGTTAATTTATAATATATATATATATATAAATATAATATATATATATATATATATAAATAAGAATTACTCCAAGATTTTTTTTTTAGTTTTTTTATACAATTTCTCATGCGATCAAATAATTTTTTTTTTCAGATGATAAATTTGAATGTTCTTTTTTTAGCTTTCGGCTATACATTTTTTTGAAAAATATTTTTTATTAAATAATAAATTAACTAACTTTGAACATTTAAAATATATTGACTGTTTTTCATTTTATCAGAGTTCAAACCTTATTTGATTCAAAAATGAAAATGGCTAAATGTAAAAAAATTTGGATAGTTTTTTGAATTGAGAAATTGTATAAAAAATTTTGTAATTAAATTATATATAAGGACATTAGTTATAAAGTTTAACTGATTTAAAATATGTTTTTGAATTTAATTTCATCCTTGAGCGAATTTTGGAGTAACTTATTTTAAAATTATTCATTTTCTTTTTTATATATATATTTTATATAGTACTATACTATATATATATATATATATATATATATATATATATATATATATATATATATATAGTACAGTTAATAAATTCGTTGGTATATAATCCAAGTGTATCCTACTAATATCAAGTATTAAAAGTGATCCACAAAATGAGCTCAATGTATTTATTATAACAGAGCATATAAATTACACAACAAAATCCAAAATTACCTCATGTAGGAGGAGGGTATAGATCTATTTCAACCAATGAGAAGTACATTAGTCTTATTCAACCCCAGCCTGTGTTCATGTCAGAATTAGAAATTTAATAGTTAAATTTTAAATTGCTAATTCCAACACAAACACAGTCTATACACCGGGGTTGAATAAGACTAATGTACTTCTTGTTGGTTGAAATAGGTCTATACTTTTTGTATACTTTTTTTATAATTTTGGATTTTGTGTAAATTTGTATATTAATGTGAAGAAATTAATGCTTACGTGTCTGAAGAGACATCTTTCTTCCGAGGTCATTCAAGAAAACAAATCTTTCTGGTTCAACAGTTGGTGGGCCGAAAGGGAGAGATTTTATGTTTTTGCACCAAAAACTGTCTTTTTGGTGCATTATGGGAGTTCTACTTCCCTCTCATTCCTATAACCTAACAAAACAGGGGACACAACTCTTGCTTCTTATCTCTGAATCACTACAAGCAAAATAAATTCACAGATTTCACAAAAAGTAAAAAACACAAGACTCTAGAATGACGTCAAAATCCATGACATTTTTTTTCATCCTTTAACAATTGTTGTTAGTGTGATATGCAATGTAATGTAGGTAGAAAAAAAATACAAAAGCTGATAAGATAATGAGAGTTACAAAGCCTAGGACACTCAGTCAGGCTTTGCACCCATTTCTAGTTGGGCGGGGTAGTATGCATCGGCCCTGCCTAACACATTTACTTGACTTTCCTAAACCAAGTTAGACATGTGGACAAATTCCTCAAAAATGGACATGCGAGACTTAACAAATGATATGATGAGAAATTCTGTTTGGTTCAATGTGAGCGGAAGGTCACTGTTCTTATCTTTAACAATAAACATTATGGAACAAATCTTTTGGGAAGAGAATCATTATTTATTCATTTGCTTCTCATAATCCATGACTGTTACATTTATAAATTCAATAAAAAAGTATCTAATTAGATAAAATGCAAAATGAGTAGTTGTTCTGAGACAAAAAGCAGATAATTGTGAACTGTATTTATATTGTTTTTCCTATACACATGCTTTATGATAAAGTCTAATTAATAAATTAGCTACAATAAGAGCTTTGCAACAATAACTACTAATAAAATAGAACAGTTATAACAATATATTGTAATAAAAGTTAGGTGACAGAAGATTTGTTCTTGCCATATATCTTATTAAACACAATAAGAGATTAACAATAATTTTATTTTTTTTAACCATTCCACCCAAAGCAAGATGAAAATGCCACTAGGAAACAGGGAGTGAAAGAGAATGGGGAGACTTTTAGTGAGGAAAAGGACAATAGAGAAACAGGATTCAGGAAGACGGAAGATAGTGATTGACATTGCATTTAAATTTGTGAAGATCATAGATGGCAGGGAAGCAAGAAAATGAAAGTGTGTTCCAAAGACAAGAAACAGGAAATGAAATTGTTAGAATAGAAGACTCTAATGGGAATTTTTGTTCTGGGAGATATTAAGTTGAAAACAGCGAAACAAAGATGACACTACTATGATTAGCTATCTTCTCTAAATACGAAAAGTTGAAAAAAAAAAGCCAGAAAACATGTCTTTATATTTTTTATTAAAATATTATTGCATATTTTTGTAGGAATACACGTTTTTGATTTTGAGAACACTATCCAATTTATTGCATTTTGAAAGAAACCAGAAACCCAATCCTATAGAATCCTTATCACCTCATCACACTGAAATACTAGTTTCTATACAATCACCAAAGTTAAGCAACATCAAACCTGTTTACTACCTAGATGGGTGACCACTTGTGAATATCAGGTGATGTAAGCTTGGATGTGCGGGTGGTGTAATGGATAATGGCTCAGTATTGTTAATCAGTCAAGTTCCAATTCCAGTTGGGTTCATTATATTCATTTACGTGAAAATACCCTTGGGAAAATTATGACTCCACCTCTTCTCCCCAACAGCTATGGGTTAATTAGTAAAACATGTATCACAAAACAATTATCTCACTCCCAACACAAGAAAAAAAATTCTTACTATCTCAAAAAAATATTTTCTGGCTTTAAATGACCTGAAAAACTTTGATTTCATTTTCTATGGCTTATCAATCTAAACAAGGGCAAAACTTCTACTCCTGTTCGAAAGAGCGCCAGGTGTTACGACACTAACTAGTTAAGTAAATTTCTTCACCTGCTTGAGTTTGATGTCTGTTACATAGTGGATAATTTGATCTGTCTCTTTTACTGACAACCATGCATTCTATTTTCATCCAGTTAATAGTTAGTCCTTTCTTCATGCTTTCTATTTTTACTTTAAGTTCTTTCAGTTTTCTTTATGAGTGCTATCTTATGATCTTATATAATTAAGATTATGTCTGTAATTAATAAATCAGTTTTCTAAGGATCATTTTGCCATATTGGTTAAATAAATCAGGTAAGAATATGCATCCTTGTTTTACACTTTCTTTCTGTTTTTGCATATGCACTGGACTTGTTATCTATCTGCCTAAAAACTGGATTCTGTCAAATATCTTGACTGAAAGTTTTGTGACTAATATGTCACTATTAGCTTCCTGACCTTAGCTTGAAGTCACAGTAAAAAGCTGTTTCCTCTACAGTTAACCTTGACAAGGGTGTTATGAATAATAAAGAGTGGTCTAACCTTGTTTTGTTACTCTCTCCTTTGAGAAAGCTATTTCCATTTACTGGGACTATAAAAGGACACTGTATGCGAACCTTGTATTCTCAGTTGAATAAAGATTTCTTAAAGCCTACACACCTATACTTTTGTCATTATAATTTGTTCACAAATTTTAATAATTCAGCAAATATTTATAAATTTATAAATAAAAAACAATCCCGAGAGAAGGTAGTTTTATTGTTAGAATAGTTATGACAAATGTTGTGTGTAATATGAATGAAAGAGTTGTTTTGTTACTCTCCTCTTTGAGAGAGCTATTTCTGTTTACTGGGACTATAAAAGGACACTATATGCAAACTTTGTATTCTCAATTGAATAAAGCTTTCTTAAAGCCTACACCTGCTTACTTCTGTTATTATAAAGGGTTAGTCAACAAAACAACAACAACAATGTACATAAAGAAGGTTTTTTTTCTTTTATTTTGTTTTTAAAATTAGTTATTTTTGTTTTTTTTTGGTTATTAGAAGAAAAGAAAAAAAAACAGAAAGCAAAGAAAAGAGAATCTATGAAAAGAAAAACAAATACAAAAACAAACAAAGAAAACAAAAAGAGAAAAGAAAGAAAAAATATTGTTTTCTTAATTTTTTTTGTATTTTATTTTCTCTTTTATCTTTATTCCAATCATCCCATCTTTTTGGGTCAGCAATTCCAACAAGTTTAAAATTCTTTAAAGAATTCATTGAATCAACCAAATTGGAGACCTCAGAATGAAGCCATTATTAGAATTGAAATATCTGGAAATTGTTTAAACCAACAACAGAAAATGCAATAAAGAAATTCAAAGGCCCCTTAGAATAGCGAATGATGCGTTCAGAAGCAAAACATTAAGAAGCAGGAAAATTTAATTAGAAACCAAAAACAAGAATGCTGAAATGCTATTCAATATCAATCATCCTATATAACGGTAGATGCTCAACAATTTTCTCAAAGATGAAGAGACTTGATGCAAGAATAATGTCATTTTTACAGAAGAATTCTCATCTTGAATATAAACTACATCTGGCAGCAAGCCCTCTGATCAGAAAATTGGAGGTTCTGATGAGCATGGTTTGGTTTATTTTGTTTTACAGCATATCACCCTCAATGGGCTATTTAATACCGACAAAATTTTTTATTGCTGGTAATATTTTGTTTTGTCAAAAATCTGTTTCTGGTAATATATTTCCTTCAAAATCGTATTGTGTTATAGTGAAACACACCTATTCTATAGTTAATAGACTCTCCCACCTATAATAAGTAGCAGTCGCCAGTCGCTCAGTGAGTTGGTCAGTCTAGATTGTGGCATCTTTAACTCTTATATCAAGTTCCTAACGTTTTTTACGTCGAACCTTTTTAGGACCGACTTAGTGAAATACAAGCCTCCACTGTGAAACTACTCTACAACACTTGGCGACGAGAGATTCGAACTTATACGGAGGAAGAAAAACTTTTCTACTCTACAACATATTGTTGGTAATAATTTTTTTCAAAAAAGTATTGCTGGTAATAGTTAACTATTTGCCCATAGCTGGGACTCTAACAGGTGCTACCAACCTGGGTCAGGGTGGACCTGGGAACACCAGCAATTAAGAGGTGGTTTCACACTCCTCAAAACCTCCTGATCAGAGGCCTTGCTGCTGGACGTAATTTAATGTCTTACCCAGGACGATTGAGGAGCGTGGGACCACTTTATAATTGCTGTTGTGTGCAAGTCCACCCTAACCCATGTTGGTAGCACCTATTATGGTCTAAAGCTATGGGCAAATAGTTAACACACAAATTGGGGTCAAAAGACTGTGAAAATATAAAAATATGTTTTTATAGTAAAAATGCCAGTAATACATTTTCATAGTAAAAAAAATTACCAACAATACATTTTTGAAAAAAATTACCAGCAATACATTTTTATAAAGAAAATTACTAATGATCTCAAGAAAATTAAATTTTGACATTAAATGATCCATAAGGAGTTGATATACCGCTACACAAACAAACAAAATATAGAAGACTACTAAGAATACCATGGACTGAAAATTTGGATAAAGAGGAAATTTTCAGGAAAACGGAAACAAAAAGGACAATTATAATTAGAATAAGAAAAATAGTTGAAATTTTGGAATGAAACACCTGCAGGACCTCTCTGGTATCTCAACCGTATGAATTGAAGCCTACTACTAGATTGGCAGTTAGGTCTCATCATTTTAGTGTTGAAATAGCTAGACGTAATTGTAAGTTCTATTCTGACACTTTCTTCTCTTGCACTTCTTACCTGTGGAACTCATTCCGGGCTCTTGCTTCCCTGCCACCTATGATCTTCAAAAATTTAAATGCAACATCAATTGCCATCTTATGTCTTCTTTAAGCCTGTTCCTTTTTTGCTCTTTCCTGTCCTCCCTATTTTCAATCTTCTCATTCTTATTTACTTTCACTCCCATTAACCTGCTGCATCCTAGTGGTATTGTTACCCTGCTTGGGGTGAAATGATTAAAAACAAAGTTAAAAAGTTCTGATGGTTAATCCTTTCTGAAATTCATAGAGTATACGACAGGAAAAGTGCAACTATTCATCCTCCATCTTTAAGGCATTCACATTGTTGAGTGCTGACCTTTTGTCCATAAAGTTTGAATTGTAACTGAACAATGCGAGGTTTCAATCTGAAACTCACCATATTCCTTATTGTTAAAGCAATTAATTGTTTGTTTTTTATTTTATTTCTATGTACTGGCCTTGTCACAAGTCATCGTGACTGAGGGCATGAGCGTACTGGCTTTGTTCAGAGACCGTAACTATTGTCCACTCAGGTGAGTTGCAGTATAAACTACAGGTGGGCTCTGTGGGTGGGGAACAAATACAAATATGTGTCTGTAGCAAGGATTGACTAGCCGAACTAGTAGACAAGTATACTTGGATAGGAACGGCCAGACATTTTATTTTATTTATTTATATATATATATATATATATATATATATAATCTGTTGCAATCTTGAAAGGGTTACTGAATGAGGAATATTTTTTGCCCCAGTTCCGACACTTACTCCTTTTTGAAATTCATAGAGCATAATACGGTGACATTTTCATCCACCATTGAATTTTTCTTATTGTGAAACCAATTGTGATTTTTTTTCATTTAATTTCCGCGTACTAGCCTTGTCATAAGTCATCATGACCGAGGGCATGAGTGTACTGGCCTTGTTCATAAACCATAACTATCATCCGCTCAGGTGAGTTACAGTATAAACTATAGGTGGGCTCTGTGGATGGTAAATAAACACAAATGAGCATCTGCAACAAGGATTGACTAACCAAACTAGTAAACAAGCATATTCAGATAGGAACGGCCAGACATTATATATAATATATATATATATGAAATGGGGAACATTTTCAATTCTTGATATGATAGGTCGCTAGGTACCTTTGGTAAACGATAAAGTTTGTGAATTTCCGGGTGATATTCAATCAGTTTTAAGCATATTTTAGTTTAAAATCCTTCTGACAAAATCTGCCAAACCACTTTTTGGCCACCCGAAGACCTGGAGCACGATTGAAATAAACCTTCAGAAAGTTTCATTTTTACTTACGACATTTACCCCTTTCTGAAATTCATAGAACATAATACGGCGAAATTTCAACTTTTCATCCTCCATCTTTAAGCCATTCATTTGTGGGCACAACTTCAACATTCAACAAAGTCTGACTCGCAACTGAACAATGCAATGTTTCAATCAAGAACATACCAGAAATCTGCAGCTTACGGCCATATCATGTTGAAAAACCATTACGATCACCAAAGTTAAGGAATATCAAGCCTGAATAATCCCTAAATAGGTGACTGTGTGTGAATACCAGGTGCTATAAGATTGGATGTGCGGGTGGTGTAATGGATAATGGCTTGGAATTGTTAATTGGAGAGCTGAGTTCCAATTCCAGTTGCGTTCGTTATATTCACTTAAGTGCAAAATACCCTGGGGAAAGATATGAATCCACCTGTTTTACCCCCAGCTATGGATTAATTAGTAAGACCTGCCTCACTGAAACCTTTATCTTCCGACAAAAAATAAATAAATAAATAAAATAAAACAGTATACAAAATATTTAGATCACACCACCAAATAATCCATAGAGGTGTTGATATGCTGCTAAACAAAAAAATCAATCATCGAACCACAAATCGAACACCAAACACCAGTGTCAAGTTGCGGTCATTTTATATCAACAACAAGAATTGGGCACAATCTTTTGCATCGATCTGATATTTTTGTGTATATATTACTTTTTTTTTCTGTCAGCATGTGGCCAATAATGCCTTTAAAAAGTAACTACTTGCACCTTGGTAATATTATCGCCTTGCTTGGGGTGAAAAAAATCAGATCATTACTAAATATCTATCCAGATGATACCACAGTTTATGGCCATCCAAGGTATGCCGATAAACTACACCAGTGTCCTGGGTAAGACGATAAAGTACATCCAGCAACAAGGCCTCTTATCATGACTGTTATCCTCATCTCCATTGTCATATTCACAGCGTTTCGGTCTCTATATCCTTGAGATGAGGTATTATGATTACTTGCATTATTTACATTATTCGGACTGTTATCCTCATCTGTCTCTATATCTCTGAAATGAGGTATTATGATTACTTGCATTATTTACATTATTCGGACTGTTATCTTCATCTTCATTGCCATATTCACAACGTTTCAGCCATTGTACACTTTGGCCTTCTTCAGATGATTGGAATTTCAAACCAGATCTTTTATTTCATCCTCAAAAGTACATGGCCCAGTGGATAAAGGCTTTGGTTAGATCCAGTGACTAGACCCAAAGAGTTGTGTTATGTAATATCAGTTTCAACTTCATCTGTGAGGAGATTGTTCAGTATTCACTGCTATATTGGAGGACTGATTTTCCATTAGATTTTCTAGTTCAAGTTCTTTTTATTAGAAACAAAGAAAAGAGTACTGAACTGTTACATAATATCAGTCCTCCTGTATGGCAGTGGACCGAACATGTGAGCAACAACAGAGTTTTAGAGAAAAAGGAAACAAATGAGACACTTATGTGTAACATCAGGAAGAGACAGGGGAAATTTCTGGGGCACAGAATGAGGAAAGAGGGATTGGAAAATTTGATACTCACAGGAACAGATTGAAGGTAATAAAGTCAGAGGAAAGCAACGTATAAAGTACCTGATGAGCGTCAGTGTATGTATGGCAGAGCAGAGTTTAGGAGAAATGGCAAAAAATCATTATAGTAGAAAGGAAATTGTGGAGAGCCATGACTGCCAATGTCCTGAAGGGATACAGCACATAGAAGTAGAAGAATGAGTTTGTGTAAATGGATGGTATAGCAAGGTTTTAGAGGGATAACAAAATGACAAAATTTATTGGGAGCTACAAAAGACAGGAAATTGTGGAGAGCCATGATCGCCTAGGTCCTGAAGGAATATGGCACATAGAAGAAGAATAATGAGCTTGAGTATATGGATGGTGGAACAAGGTTTCAAAAGGATAACAAAATGATGAAATTTATTGGGAGCTAAAAAGGACAGGAAATTGTGGAGAGCCATGATCGTCAATGTCATGAAGGGTCACAGCACATAGAATTTATCTGGAAATTACTAACTAAAATTTGAACACTTAAAAGGTAAATCTTATAACTTGCATGCTAACCACTGCACAATGGCAATAAATAGTCCTCGTCTCAAAATGGAACCAATTTTTTCTGAATATTGTTTTTTTAATCCATCTAAAACAAGGATTAATAACTAATCTGTTTATAGAAAAAAGATTTCTGAAATCCCATCTCTTAATCCACTGTCCACTGATTTCCCTTCGACAGAAATGATATTAAAAGCCTGAAGCAAGTGCTGTCAATTGTGCAGTCATAAAACAGATTATAATATTTTTTCTGATTAATGTTCAATTATTTTTCTTGTCTTTGATATTTTTCCTTTGTTGAAGAACTGCTTTGCAAACAATATTGTCATTTGCAAAATGCATTTTCTATTGGAAGAATATGATGACTGCAGAAATGGACAGAAAAAAAAAAATTTCTTTCAGGAATATTTTGATCTGCAATACATACATGCACACAGCTGTGTTTTTTGTTGAGGCAGGACTGAGATTAATCATGCACAAAGCAAGGTGAGTCCTGTCTGAAAAAGGATTTGTCCTAAACATTTGAGGTTGGATGCCCTTCCTGTACGCAGTGCTTTCATCAAGACACCATCTGTTGCATTCTGTGTTGTCCCGCAATCAATAAAAACAGTAACAACGAAAAGGGTCATTTACTTTTGGTATTCTTTTTATTAAGTGTGGCAGCTTACATTCAATAATTTCTAGATTTAAATAACTTGAAAAGGGTTGATAAGCTGTAAAAATGAATCAATCAATGAAATACTGATTAGCTACACAGGCATGTCTTTTAGAGTTATTTACATTCTCTGGAATAGAAATGTATAGAAATTACCGTGACCACAAAATGAGAGATCATTTTATATATTGAATGTAATATAGGATTAATCCCCCACTTTATATCCACGTTATAATTTCATATTTGTTGATAGGCCATAGAAAACGGATCAATCAATCATTTACATTCTCTGGAATATAAATGTACAGAGACTACCGTGGACACATATTGAGGGATGAGTTTATATATTGAATGTAATATAGAATCGATTCCCCCACTTTATATCCACATTATGATTTCTTGTTTGTTGATAGGCCGTAGAAAACGAATCAATCAATGGAATATTGATTAACAACGCAGGCATGTCTTTTAGATGTATTTACATTCTCTGGAATATAAATGTGTAGAAACTAATGTGGACACATATTGAGGGATTAGTTTATATATTGATTATGATATAGAATTGATTTCCCAATATGTAACTGCATTATAATTTCTTGTTTGTTTATCAAATTCTGATTAGGCATGAATCCACCTCTTCTTCCCCCAGCTATGGGTTAATTAGTAATATTTGTTTCATTAGATCATTACACAAAGAAAATTATTCTTGGAAACTAAAAATATTTTCTGGCTTTAAATAAGCTGCAAAGGGTTGATAAACTGTAGAAAATGAATGAATCAATTAATTTTGTGAATAATTTTTTGTGTAATCGCGTTTCATCCTTTATGACTTCAATGGATTAAAGTGATTTTGATGTTTATTTGATTACACATGCACATGAAGGAGAGGGGGGAATGAAATTTTAAATTGAAATTTTTAATATTTATCTTTTTTAAAAATACGTTTAGCCAATTTCATTTAATTTCTTTTTTTATGTCTTAAGTAAACATTGAAATCAACACTCAGAGGCGACAGTCTGTTTCACGCTGGACGCAATCGACAGGCCGCCTGGACAATTGCGACCAGCATGAAACAGCCTGTCGTCTCTGAGTGTTGACTTCAATGTTCACTTTTATATTTATATTTACATACGCTCTTTCTCTGATATTGAGCATTTTTTCCCATAAATACAGCACACCTTAAAACTATATTTCTTATAGTTAAACCTAGAGAGCCAGACAAACCTACCAAGTTGTCTGGCTCTGTAGGTTTAACTAGGTCTGCTCTACTCATTGTATTGAGCACTTTATTTAGTTATTTTGGATACTAGCATCGGGTTTTTTTTTTCTTTGGGCCTTGGACTTGGATGCTGGACGATTATTTTCGGTTAACTTACAGGTTCTTGGTTCTTTCTTTTTTTTTATACCTTTTTTTACCTTTGGTATTGGTTTGATTATTTGCATATCAAGACACTGAAGGTTTTCCAAGCGAGTATAGTTTCTTATACTTATAAGATTTCTATTATTAATAATATATATATATATATATATATATATATATATATATAACAATTCCAACGTTCGTAACATTTAATTTACAAGAGGATTAATAAAAAGTAGAACAATATTCTTTATGTTAGGATAATTTATCAAAAAATGTAAAAAATAAAAAATGCTACACAATTGCAGCCATGTTTCAATGCAAATCAACGCATCTCATCAGATGTTAATAAAAAAGGCTTATTTTACTAATGCCTGACGAGATGTGTTGATTCGCATCAGAACACGACTACAGTTGTGTAGCATTTTTGAACATGTTTTGATGTACTATCATAAAATAAAGTATATATATAATATGTGAAAATATATAGAAAATAGGAAGGAACTAGTTAGGTAAATAATACAAAGTTCCTTAGTATTTTAGTTATTATTTTTTAAAAATAGTGCTCGATACAAAAGTAGAACATAATTTTAAAGACATTTTTATGTTTATATATTCTTTTTTATAGATGCAAATATTTAAGTAAATGCTCTGTTTATAATAAACAGTATTAATAACATTTACCGGCCTGAATATCCGAGAAATTGTCATAGAAAATATGCACCCTCCGACAGGAATCGAACCGTCATATAGCCTGACGTGCTTTTACCGATTGAGCCACAGACGAGCATTTCAGGTAAAAAAGGTCGATTTTACTGTTTTAAACTACAATTTTCTATGATTTTCTCAAAGCGTATCCAAATGTAAAGAAATGACGTCACACATTATGAAATGGACACAGTCCGACAATTTTTTAAAGACATTATGTATTTATTATAAACAGAGCATTTACTTAAATATTTGTATCTAAAAAACAGTGCTCAATGTTAAACAACAGAGCTATTATATTATATATGTACAACATTATGTATATATATATATATATATCAACAATATTAAATGTCTGAGAAATTTTCATAGAAAATATTCGTCCTTCGACAGGAATCGAACCTGTATCCTATACGGAAGCGTCATATAAACTGACGTGCCTTAAACGATCGAGCCACGGACATTCAGACCGGTAAATGTTATTAATACTGTTTATTATAAAACAGAGCATTTACTTAAATATTTGTACCTATAAAAAAAAATGTATGAACATAAAAATGTCCTTATATATATATATATATATATATATATATATATATATATATATATAAGGACATTTTATGATAGTACATCAAAACATGCTACTATATTGGCAATTAGGTCTCACCGTTTTACTATTGAACTAGCTAAATGCAGCCTCTACTTCTATTCTAAAAGTTTCTTTTCTCACATGTGGAATTTTCTTTTCTTTCGATTTCTTTCTTCCCTACCACTTATAATTTAAAAGTTTAAATGCAACATCAATTGCCATCTTCTATCTTCCAGAACCTTTTCTTGTCTTTTTCTCAATTCTGCACACTAAAGTCCTCACATACTCTTTCACTCCCTCTACAGCCCCTGTGTCCTAGTAGATTTACTGCCTTGCTTGGGGTGAAACGATTTTTAAGAAAAATGAAAATGAAAATTCCGTTCAAAAGTCCAAAATCATGACAGCAGCTCAGACAAACTAGGAGAGATGGGTGCAAGAGGATATCAACACTTGACCTGCCTATATTAAGGGATTATCGGAAAAGTACAAAAGATCTGTGATCTATATGACATCAACACTTTACAGTCACTTTTTCCGAGTATGACCTCCCATAGTGGTGAACATGATAAAGGACTGTATTTACACCATCCCCTGCAGCTGTGGCAAGAATTATAAAGGCGAAACAGGCCGCCACATTTAGATAAGATGACAGGAACACTGTAATTACTGTAATAGGAGGGAAACTAGAAAAACTAGGCATGGCTGACCATATATGGAGGGAAAAGGGAGATCACCACCCCCTGTAGGATGAGGTTGAAGTAATAGACAGAAAAAAATCATTGGAAAATATGAAAACTTAAGGAATCAGCATATATGCTAGGCTACAAAAATCTCCTAAGCCTGCCAAGAATAGACATGAATTCAATATGGTAACCAGTAATATGGAGTGCTAGAGAAAAGCAATTATAACAAAAAGAGTGTAATATGAGCTCTGGTTTTAGGCTTATAAGCCCCCAAAACTCATATACTGATGTCCTCAAGGACACACAGCCCAGTGGATAAAAGTGTTGTTTGAATAGGGTGATTTGACACAAAGAGTTAAGAGTTCAATACCTGGCTGCAAAAACTTGAATTGAGATATCTGATTGATATCTTCCAGATATCTCAGTATGAGATATCTGGAAGATGCATGTCATGTCAAACAATCTACCCCGGTGGACGAAATCAAGGGGTTCAGTTTGAAATTTTAATCACCTTAATAAGGCTGGAGCGTTCAATGGCCAAAACATTATGAATATAGCAACAAAGGTAACAATCCGAATAGTATAAATAGTTTTAATCCATCTTATTATTGTTGCTTTTTATCTCAACACTCTGACTCTATACACTCTTCATTATTATGTTTTGTTTTATTACTAGTTTTAATCCATCTTATTATTGTTGCTTTTTATCCCAACACTCCAGTTCTGTACACTCTTCATTATTAGTTTTTATTATTACAACAATAAAACTGAAAATATTTCATCTAATACTTAAAACAATGACATAAGTAGGAAACTTATTTTTTGCAGATGTGAATTTCTCTCATATTTCATGAAGTACGTCCAACAATTTTTTTAAATTTTTTTCTGTTGATTTGGCACCTGGTTAAAACTTCAAGTTTAGATTCATCCATCAAAAGTGGGACCAAACTTTGATTGAATACAAGGTTATGTCATTATACCCCTGACATCTGACCCTTCTTCAAAGACTGACGCCTTCCCATTAACTCTTTGTAACAACTGGCCATTTGTTTTCTCCTACTTACAACAATTATTTTGTCACCATTTTCAAGTGCCATATGTTTCTAAGTTTGGCACCAATAACTCGAGAGGTTTATTACTTTATTTTATTGTGAAAGAATAAAATTTGTTGCATTGAATCCCTTTTTAGGGACTTTAGCTGCTGAAAAGTAACACGATTTTTTTTGTGTGTGCGTGATTCTTGAAGTTATATTTTATATTGGTTAGTGATATAAATTGGATATTGTAAATTTATATAGCATAGCTACATAAATTGCATATTGTAAATTTATATGGGTCAGTGACATAAATTGCATATTAATTGGATCTTATAAATTTATATAGCATAATTGCATAAATTAGTCTTGCTAATTAACCTATAGCTTGCGAGGGAGAAAATGTGTATTTATATCTCATCGGAATTAGTTAAAAAACAAATTATATTGTGGTTATAGGCTGTACCTGTTAATACCACAATTCCTTATACAGCACCTCACCTGAGTTCGTTACATGGGTAATTGATCCCTAGACTAGTGCAGTTCAAGTTGTTTCAAGGTGTGGAGCAAATCTCACGTGGTTGTGCCCCCTAGTTGTCAACAAGGTATCGTGTAGACTGATGATTGTTCCATTGTGTGAAATGTTCTCACGTGGCATGGATTGGATACACTAGCCCGCCTAAACATATTATTGACCGATGGCCCTTAGTTTGCATTGCTTCTTGACCGTCCGCTGGTCCCCATAACACTAGCTATGGACGCAGATACACCAGTCCTTGACTGTCTGTCTTCCCTTCTATATGAGTAAATGAACACATCTCTTTCTTATCTACCTATACTCTTTCTGTAGCGCACGCGCGCACACACACACACACACACAAACAAACAACTATTTTAATTAACTAAAGGCAACATTTATATCCGTGAATAAACCATATTTCTTCGGAACCTTTTTATGTTTGGTTTTTGTTTGATTGCAAATACGTAAGTTTACCGTTGATATTTACATATATACAACTTCGTTTTTTTTTTTGTTGTTTTTCATTTGTTATTGTTTTAAACTAGAAATTTGTTCCAAATTCTGACAGTGAACACAAAGTTAATATCATATTGTCCCTCATTCATTTTCATTTCTCGAATCACCTTCGTTAACACTGTTAACAGAATAATATGCTAAAGTCTCTTGCTCCAACGGGTATCTTTTTTTAAATTGATTTCACCCTATGCAAGGCATTAAAGCCACTAAGACACAAGGGGTTACTGGCATGAACATTGGCATTGGAAGAATTGGAAACAGAAACATTACTCTTTTTGTTCCCACTCATTAGTAATCAGAGGGACAGTAGATATCAATTGACTTTGCATTTAAATTTTTGCAGATTAAAGTTGACTAGAAAGTGTTGGAATATTATTATTATTATTATTATAAATAAATAAAAATAAAATATGAAATAAAAGTAATAATAATGAAAATTATAAATAAAATAAAACAATCTGAAAAACGTTGTATAAAATAAATTAAATACAAATTAAAAATAAAAAAAAACTCTCCCAGCAATAAAACCAAACTGTACCTGCTGGAAATAAGGACATCCTGCCAAAAGACGTTAAATTCAATCTCTTTACCACGAACCTTGGTACGGGCAACATGTGTCTGACTTCTCTTTGTGATATGGCTTGTAATACTACGGAGTAATTTCTCCCTTTTATACACCATAAAACAGTTGTAACCTAAAAATACACACACAAATACACACAAGAAAATATAGATAAATTGTATGAAATTAATATACAATTTATCATGATTTTCCTGTTATTTGTGTACGTTTTATTTCCTGTCAAGTATGCTTTTATCTCCGTGAACACAAGGCTAAATTCTTCTGTTATGATTTGAGTGAACCTCCACATGGAGCCGGAAGGGAGTTCCACAAGCGAGAAGTGTGAAGAAAGAAACTCTTAGCATAGAATTTACGGTTCCCTCTAGCCTGCTCAACTGTAGATTGATGAGATGTCAACACCAGTCTAGTACTGTACTCAAAATTTAAAAAATCTAGGTACTATAACAAAGGGCTCATCCGAACAATTACCATGAAAGTATTTATAGAAAAGGCACAGGGAGGCAACCTTACGGCGGTGGGTAGATGACTGAAGCCGGGCTGCCATATCAGGACCAATAATATTGCTGATTCTGCTTTGGATTTTATAAAAGAGTACATGGTAAATAGCAGAAACACCGGACCATATGTGGGAGCAATATTCTTAGCGCGACTTAAAAATATAAATCTAAACCAGCTCAAAAAATTCACCTAAACACTTTAACATTTCCTTCTCCAAAATCAGTGATATTCTTACCAACTTCTGAAATGTGGAATCGTTCCTCTTTGATAAGTCTCCTGATATGTTAGCTCTCTGCGAGACTAACCTTAATTCATCGATTGCCTCCTCTGATTTCTCGATTCCCGGCTATCTTCCTTTCCTTTAGAAAGGAATCTAAAATCCACATCTATGGCCTGGGAGTATATGTCCACGATCATCTCTCACTGGCTACGGAACTCTCTTTTGAATATACAGACCACTCGTATATGTTTTTCCATCTCTCCTCAATTCAGTGAGCTATCTCTTCTTTCTCTATCGTTCCCCTTGCTCCCAAAACTGTGGCGTACTCATCTCCGATAATATAGGCAAGTTGGCAGTTTTCTGGATGCTGTTCCCGACTGGTAGTTAGGAGCCAGAATTCTTGCATGGCGACTTGAGAGGTTACTATGATCAACAGTTGCATAATATCGGGGTTTAGTGCCGTCTCGCACACAGAAGGGTGTCCCTGCAGAACCTCAGGTGGGCAACCCTGAGGCCACATTATGTTGTAGTCTGCGCCAGTTCCTTTCTGCACATGTTATATCCAATGACCGTCTGCCACTATTACTTTAGACCTTTTCCTTATCAACATAACTCAACAGGACCATAAAAATTAAAAAATATAAACCTAAACCAGATAAAAAAATCACCTGAACCCTTTATTATTTTCTTCTCCAATATCTGTGGTATTCGTACCAACTTATGAAGTGTGGAATCGTTCCTCTTTGATAAGTTTCCTGATATGCTAGCTCTCTGCGAGACTAACTTTAACTCGTCAACCCCTTTCTCTGGTTTCTCAATTTTCAGTCACCTTCATCTCCTTAGAAACGACTCTAAAATCCACATGTATGGCCTGGGAGTATATGTCCGCGATCATTTCATGCTGACTGGAGAACCTTCTTTGGAATCTCCAGACCATTCGTATATATGTCCTAGTCTATCTCCTCAATTCAATAAGCAATCTCTTTCTCTATCGTCCCCCCCCTCATCTCAAGACAGTTGTGTACTCAATAGCATTTCTGATAATATAGACGATCTCATCTCTCAACATCCATTGGCAAACATATTCGTGTTCGGTGACTTTAACGCCTACCATACCATGTGGCTTAAACAGTCTGTGACTGACATCGCTTGCATCCAAACCCTTAACTTTTCAATCACTCAATCCCTCACGCAAGCGGTTGACTTTCCTACGCGTTTCCCCAGTAACCCTGACGGTAACGCTTCCCTGTTTTTACTTCCATCCCTCATTCTTGTCTCACTACGCAGCTCTGCCTTCTTGGCAACTCTGATCATGCGGCGGTGTCTGTTAACATCTCCTTCCACTCCCCCCACCTCTAGCCATGAACCTCCTACTAACAGAATATCTTTATGTTATCAAACACACAGACTGGGACTCGTTCCATGATTTCCTTTGAGACGTCTCTTGGAATATAGTTTTTAATCATCCCGTACAAAAATATGCGTCTGAGGTCTCCTCCTCGGTAAAAGCCGGCATCGAGGTTTTCACCCAGAAAGTTAAATCGTGCTCACTTCTTTGGTTCTCACCTGCTTGCTCTACCGCTATAGCCCATAGAAATCACTTCTTCCGTCTGTACCAGAGCGACATTGATTGAAACAGATCCTTTGTGTCTGCTTGTAATGTGTGCAGGCGTGTCAGCAATGTTTACTGTTTGCTGATAGGATGAAACAACGTATTGCATCTCGCAAGTTTGGCTCTAAAAATTATTGGCAAATCTTGAATCCCTCCGCTGTTTCAGTCACTTCGAGGTCCTAACATCCTTAGCTGATAAGGCTGAATGCTTTGCTCGGAAACTCTCATCCAACTTAACACACGACTCCTCCAGAGTACCCACACCTGATTTTTCCCCCTAGAAATGAGGCTATACTGAATCAGATATGCATAACCCCTTCGAAGACATTAGGCATCATCTCGAAATTAGACTCTCAAAAAACAAGTGATGGTGACGGGATACCAACCGTAGTCCTAAAGAAATGTGCCCCCTGAGCTGGCTCCAGTTCTCACTAAACTATACAACTATCGCCGCGCCTATTCTTGCTTGCCAGCCTGTTGGAAGTCCTCCTCTGTCGTCCCGGCCTTTAAGAATTCTGGAGACCCTTCCGACCCATCTAACTACCGTCACATCAGTCTCCTACTTCTCTTCAGCAAAGTCTTCGAAGGTTTAATCAATGCCGAAGTAATTAAGCATCTCGCCTCCCACGATCTGATTTCTAACAAACAATACGGTTTCCGCTTTCCTCGGTCTACCACTGATGTTCTTACGACCATAACTGAATATGTATACCAAGCTCTTGATAATAACAGCGAAGCTCGAACTGTGGATATAGATATCCCTAAGGCGATTGACAGGGTTTGGCATGCTAGCCTACGTAAGCTTCAGGGATACGGTATAACAGGAAGATTATTTGATTTAATCCAATCATTCCTGTCTAACCGTGAAATGAAGGTTGTCCTAATCGGGTTCTCTTCCAGTTCCTTCCTTACGAACGCTGGTGTTCCCCAAGGCTCTATCCTTGGTCCTACACTGTTTCTGATCTTCATAAATGATCTTCTTGACGTCATCAATTCTCATGTCGGCATCTACGCAGACAACACTACCATTTACGCCTGTCTTAATAATAAATTCAGCATTGCTGACAAAGTTAACCTGGCCGTTGGTCTCGAAAACGACCTCCAATCTGTCGCTGAAGGAAATCGCTTCTGAATTTTAATGCATCCAAAACGAAACTGCTGTCATTTACTCACCATGCAGAGAAATGTCCCTGCCTCTTATCAGCATGGTTGATGCTCAACTCCACGAGAGTACCTCACTGCGCCTTCTTGGTTTTACGTTCTCCCTTGACTTGAGGTGAAACAACTATATTGAATCAATTGCTGCATCTAGTGCAAGGAAAGTTCGTTCGCTGTGTCACGCCAGAAGGTTTTTCTTGTTTGAGTCCATCCTTTTCATCTACGAATCTATCATTCGCCCATGAATGGAATAATGTTGCCATATATGGTCTGGTACCCCCGCTGTTCATCTCGAGATTCTCGACAAAATGCAAAGAAGGATCTGCAATGTGATCGGTCCTGACCTGGCACCTCAACTCCAGACGTGACGTGGCTTCCCTCTATCCTTTCTACAAATATTTTCATGGCAACTGCTTTGACGAGCTAATTTCACTGGCGCCCCGATTGCATGAATTTAAGCGTGCTACTAGGTCGGCATCTCGTTCCTACCCTTTTATTGCTGAAACAGTTAAATATAACCGCCTCTTCTACTCCAGCAGCTTCTTTTCTCGCACATCCCAACAGTGGAACTCACTTCCTTTTACTCGCTTCCCTGATAACTATAATCTTCAAGAATTTAAACATAATGTTAATCGACATCTTCTGTTGTCTTGATCGCCCATCTTCTTTTTATCCTCCTCCGTTCTTCTTTTTACCCCGCCACCCCATCACTAAATACAGTCTTTTCCGTTACTTACCCTCTATGTAGCCCCTTGCGCACTAGTTGCACTTCCGCTATGTTTGGGGTGAACTAAAAAAAATGATGATAGATTCTGGAGAGAAAAATTGTTTCGCACGACATTTGTTAAGTTATAAAAATGCACAATTGAACTATTTGGATCAAAACCGTTGAGAAGACAAAGAAATTCTACGGAAAGTCATCAGAAAAACTAACAGTAAACTATTAATTGCAATTAGTACCTTCAATACGATGCCAACTGGTTGGGCAGTGACGAAAAAAAAAAAAAAAAGACACTCTCTTCCACTTACACAGAAATACTCATCCGAACAAATTTCTGGGAAAATTCGACTTCGTATTTTTATTTCATACGTAACTTCATGTAAAGGCTTTCTGTCTATCTACGAATCTCTCTCTCTCTCTCTCTCTCTCATATATATATATATATATATATATAATCATTTTCTTGAAAATTATAAAAAGTTATAAAATCACTACAAAAATATCACGATCACTTGATAAGACACCAGAAGTGTTGAAACAAAATGGCTATTTTTGTAATGATTTTATAACATTTTTATGTTATAATTTTCGAATAAATAATTATATTTGCTCTACTCTGTATTGAGCACTCTTTTAAGAATAGTAATTGTTGGTTATTGGAATTGATCTATCTATCTATATATATATATATATATATATATATATATATATATACTTAATAGCATTGTTGTGTTACATCGAGCACTGTTTTATTAACACCAGCACTATATGTGCGTATATATATATATATATATATATATATATATATATATATATATATATATAATATAAGTGAACATTGAAGTCAGCACTCAGACCCTCTGAGTGTTGACTTCAATATTCACTATATTACATACGCTCTATCTCTGATATTGAGCACGCAATCCCATAAATATAGCACACCTTAAAACTATATTTCTTTACATACACACACATATATATATATATATATATATATATATATATATATATATATGACAAAGGAAAAAAAATCGGAGACCCGAGTTCCAATTCCAGTTGCGTTCGTTATATTCACTTATGCGTAAATACTCTTGGGAAAAGTATGAATCCACATCTTCTCCCCCCGCTATGGGTTAATTAGTAAAACTTGTATGACTAAATCATTATTATCGCCAAAAAATAAAAGAATTTTAATCTAAAATATATTCTGGCTTTAAATAACCTGCAAAACGTTAATCTGTAGAAAACAAATCTATCAATTTCTTTCTCTCTTGCTATATATATATATATAGCTTCAATACGCTCACCACCCCTGACACGGCACACGTCAAGTTGGTAGTCCAACTCTTGTAAAAAAAACGCTGTATCATATCTTTCGTAACATTCTACAGTGTCTCATTGATTTCTCGTCAAGTTCTTCTCGGCTTGTAGGAAGAGCGGGGATATAGACCTGTCCTTTCAGATAGCCTCATAGAAAAAAAAATCACAATGTGTCAGGTTTCCGCGGTGGCCATTTCAACAGCACATGTGTCATTATCAGTGGCACGTCTGATCCGTCTTCCGCCGAGATTCTGATTGAGATAAATCCGCACAGTTAAATAGTCCGTTTTTACACATTTTGTTAAAATTTGAGTTCATTTGAGCGAGAATTGGCTATGTTATTAAACTACAAAATGCTATCCATTTTTAAGACATCATAATATCGGAATTCGAATAGGACGAAACAAATCATCCAGTGCCTTAAGTTTTTAAGCCAAGCCGCTCCATTCATCTATATCAAATGTAATTCGTTACCTCTTCGTCACCGAGGCCCGTTGGTACAGTTGGTATGATGTTTGCCTGATAACGTAACTATCCGGGTTTCTCAGTAGTGGATGCTCACTGCTGACGAGTCCCAAATATAGGACAAAACGACCGTCCAGTGCCTTCTGCATTCTGTTGAGGTTTCTTCTAGACTCGATGAATTACGTAATTATAATTATCTCAAATCCTCCTAATAATTTCATATATATATATATATATATATATATATATATATCTTTAAAGACATTTTATGTTTATACATTCTTTTTATAGATACAAATATTTAAGTAAATGCTCTGTTTGTATCTATAAAAGAATGTATAAACATAAAAATTTCTTAAAATAAATATCGGACTTTGTCCATTTCATAAAAATCATATATATATATATATATATATATATATATATATATATATATATATATTGTCTGTGTATTTATTACGTTGTTCTGGATCTTAATAAACAACGTTCCAAGCATCTGCGTTACAAAAGATTTTTATGGCTCTAGACCAATCGCCAGATGCTCAAAATAGGTTATTTCTAATGTTCGAATATATATATATATACATATATATATATATATATATAATATATATATATTTTATGGGATTTTAGGGATGCAGCGAACCAAAGGAAACGCTGGCTTTTGCAATGCACTTAACAATCTCGTTATCAAAAGATACACTTGAATTTACCATGCTTCCGAGGTATTTGAAAGATTCCACATATTTGAGATTCTTTCTGTCAATTTGCAAAGGGACCTGAGGAAAGTTACCAATAGGGGTCTCTGTTTTGCACCTCGAATTTGCTTCGGTGTCGGGCAAGGTTGATGAATAATTTCAGTTTTCTTGATGCTGATAGTAAGTCCGAATGTCTTGCATTGCCGCAGAAAACCGGTTGAGTAAATCTTGAGCTTCCTCTAAACAGTTAACTACAAAAGCAGCGTCGTCTGCAAAAAGTAGATCGCGTATAATAATGGTACGTAGAAGTCTTTTGGACTTAAACCGCTGATGGTTAAACAGTCCTCCATTAGTTCGAAAATAGAATTTAACACCAGTTTTTGTATCCCGCAAAAGCATACCCATCAGCAACACCCAGAAGAACAGTTTGCTTAGTTTGGAAATATGCTTTTTATATTTTTAACATATATTGAATATACTACATATATATAATTTTAATATTTTTAATATATATAACGCTTACTTTTTGAATATATATATATATATATATATATATATATATATATTTTATTTTTTTTTTTAAGCATTTCATCCCAAGCAAAAAAAGAAGCCACTAGGGACGCAAGGGTCAGAAAATTTAGAGCAAGATCAGATAGGAGTGATAGAAGAAAGGATGGGGGTAGTGGATAGATCAAAGGCAACTGGAGATGTCGATTGACATTACACTTGAATAGCTGGAGATTATAGCTCACAGGGAAACAAGAGAAGGGAAGGGAGTTCCACAGGCGAGAGGTACGAGACATGAGGCTATTAGAGTAGAAGAGACGGCTACATTTAGGAGTTTCGACAGTGAAGAGGTGAGAGCGGGATGCCAGCCTCGTAGGGCGCTGGAACTCATGACGTCTGGGAACCAGCGAATGCAGCTCCTCGGAGCAATTACTGCTGAAACAATTCGGGAAAATTACGAGAATTTAACGTATTTTTAGACTAGTAGAAATTGTGCGCAAAAAACGTTCAGCAAATAACTTCAGCTAAAATATTCATTAAATCAATAAAAGTTTAATTAATCGACTCAAGAGTTTCGTCCCGAAACGCTCATCAGGGCCAGACATTCGATAAAACATTTGGCTTCCATGACTGATTCGCCATGGAACTTTTGAGTCTCGCAGATATAAATTGAACTTTTACTGATTTATTATATATATATATCTATCTATCTATATATATATATATATACATGTATGAAAATTTCTCCGATTTAATCGGTAGAGAAGACAATATTTATGAATAAAAATGACAATAGGAAAACTGGTAATTGCTGACGCGTTTCGTCCAATGTGGACTTTATCAAAGCAAAATACGAAAATGAAATTAAATGAACAAAGTAACTAATAAAAACAAAAACAGAATGTACCTATCAACTGGAATGTAGAGAAACGCTATTTTCATATTTTTTAACTGAAAAATAACGTCAGAGATTGCCACGTGTGGAGAATATTGTCATTATATCTGTGTTGATGTATTCAACCATTTTCTTTTGATTTTATGAATCTGTTGTGTATATTTGTTTGTAAGAGCATTAATTTTGTTAAGAAAGGTGAAAATGGGGAAAAAAACCTGGGCGTAAATTAATATTTGGATAATTTTCTATGGCGGCATTCTCCAGAATTTTCCTTCTGAGTGAGTTATTTTCTTTTTTATGAGTGTAGCATTTTTAAAATCAAAATTATGGTTGAATTTATTTCTATGTATGACTAGTGCATTAACTAAGTTGTTTTTTTGTGAGGTCTCTTTTGTGCTCATAAATGCGTTTTTTTTTCAAACTTCTACTTGTTTCTCCAATATATTGGGAGGAACAGTTTTGGCAATTTATTTTATAAATGCCTGCTTCAGAAATATTAGTGCTATTATTGTTTGAAGATTTTAGTATATCTATAATGGTTTTGGAAGTGTTTGTGACTATTTCAAGATTATTTAGATGGGATAGGTTATTCTGGATCGTGGACGTGACAGAATTGGTCGGTAGTATTATGTATCTGTTTTCATGTGATTTATTATTGCGGATTATTTTATTAGTTTTGTTTCGTTTGTATATTTTGTATGCCTTTCTTCTTATTGTGGATGAAATGATTTCTTTTATTGCTAGGTTTTGAATTTGTTTTCTATGTATAGTTTCTTTTTAAATAATTAATGAGCTCGCTCATCTTCTGTTGGATAGAAACCTATTTAATTCCAGATTTAATTTTTGAAGGGTGGTTTATAGAAGTAGATATCATTTTTGTTTTAGCCTTTTGTAAACGTCAAAATTGAGTTTTGTTATTTCTAATTAATAAAATGTCCAGGAACGGAAGTGTGTTGGTTTCAGTTTTTTTGTGTGTAGCTTTATTTAGGTTCTGAATATTAAGTTTGGAGAAAATCCGTTAAATTGTGTTTTTGATTTTTGAGTCGTCTATGTATCTGAAATATGAAGAGTTTGTAGGGAGAATATTTTTGAATGAGTCACTTTCTAGAAATTCTAAAATAGATATGCAAGAACGTCTGCTGAAAGGAGATTCCATTGGCAATCCAAATTTCTGTCTGTAATTTGGATAAATTTGTTATTAGATCTTTTTAGTTGCAGATTTTGGACCATTTGTAGATATATTAATTGGATTTTTGCATTTGAGTTTTTTTAAGTAAATTTAAGCATTTTCTATCGTTTGTATAAAGAGATTGTATATTAAACTAGTCATATATTTGTTTTCAATGTTATGTTTTTGCTTTTTAAAGAGGTCGCCTGACTTTTTGTCATATGGACTAATAGTGCCTTATAGTAAAGTTAAAATTCTTCTTAGTTTCTTATTCTTCTGGAGCACTTCTTCCCTTCTGATAGGTTCATTCTATGTTCGGTTTATCTTTTTGGTAATTCATATAATATGGGTGTTTTTGGAAAATTCAGTAAGGTTTAACCAGGAGAAGTGTTCATTTTCACTAATAAAGTTTTTAATGAAAAAACTAATAAACAATTTTTGTGTTTCTTTTATAGCTATCTTAGAGCGTTTTTTCATAAATGTTACATCATTAATGCTCCCTCATCTTCTGTTGGTAAATCGTGTTTATCCATATTACAATTCCTCCGCCTTATCAGCATTAAGATATATGTATCCCCAATATTTAGCTAAAGCGTTGATGTATCTTCAGGAAGTGCGGTGTCATTCAAAATTTTGTGTGTAGCTGTGATTAGGCCCTGAATATAGCCTTTTAAAATCCAAGTCATTGTGGTGATGATTTTTGATTATGTAATCCGTGATATCATATTTCGGTAATCCAGTTAAAAATTTCTGAAAAAGCGTGCTTCTCTGTGTATCCGATAGTTGGAATTTGGATAAATTTGTTTTTAGGTTTTTATTATGTTGGACCATTTGTTCATTTAAGTTTCAGTTTTTCTGTAAAACACTTTGATAAAAAAACACACGGAATGAAAACGCGATCAGTCAATTACTAATTTTCCGTGTTTATCATTTTTATATATATATATATATATATATATATATATATATATATATATATATATATATATAAATATATATATATATATATATACACATATACACATTTACACATATATATATATATATATATATATATATATATATATATATATATATATATATATATATATATATATATATATATATGGAATTAACATTTATATTAGTGGGCCCAAAATATATATATATAATATGGGACTCATCCTATTCTTGATATTTAGGCCTTATGGATGTATATATAATTTGGGAGGGATATTTATATTTAGAAAGAGTCATAAATATAGTTTATATATTGTGCATTAACAACCATGAACAAATGGATTGCCTGAGATCAGGATTATATTTAAGACTTATTGACAGAGCTATCACGATAAAAATGGATTTACAATCAGCATGAAAAGAATTATATATATATAGGAATTAATATATACTTTTTTTTTTATATTTATATATATTTTAGCTGATTATTTTGTGTTTATTTTATATGACTTACATTTGTGGTATATAATATAGGTTTGTGCGAGTCCTTTTCACAAGTTTTCAGACCAATATAACGAATGGAGGAGAGGCTCCTGCGAAACTAATGAAAAAAAAAGAAAAGAAACAAACTGAATTCTTATTTTTTCCTCTAATGAGAGGAACTGTACATCTGCCAAAATATCTTCTTTATTTTGCGTTCAATTACATCACAAACACAGATACGCTCATGGCGAATTGCCATTTTGTGTTTTAATTCCTCGTCAGAATTATATTATGTAAAAATATCCATAGCTATAGAGCAATAGGACTTTATTTTAAGTGTTTTGGAAATTTAGTTTTGTCTAACTAAAAACAACCTGATCGTTGCAAGACACACAAACGGCAACAAGAAATAAGATGAAATAAAATATAGTGAAAAATGTATAAATAAAATTCTTTACTCTTTATCTCATAAAATGCGAACCGCTATTTCGTTTTTAATTTTGTCTTTGAGATTTGCATCAAAGGTAACATTACTTTATTCAATGAAGATAAAAAACAGGTATGGAATTATACCACTTGTTCATTCATGAATTTACCTTACCCTTGACAATAGTCACGTTATCTTTTCGAACTTTGGACAAGAAAAACTTTAGTAAAATGTGACACGTGGTCAGTTTTAGTGGGAGGGTTTGAATTCAGTCGAGTTCCTTAGAAGTGTTTTTGATCGACAATTTTTGATTAGGAACAGATATACAACCCATAAGTTATTTCCTCCTGAAACATATTTGGGTTGAATAAGTTGGACAGACTGTGTTTTCCAAGCGCCACCCACCACCCCCAACCCCGTCCCCGCATTCGGCACTGCTTAACTCCGGTGATCGAACGAAATCAGGTGTTTTTGAGCGAGCTGACCGTAAGCAATACCGAGGCAGACTAAAGATCGAATTTCATGATTATTCATCCTAAAAATAGATAAGACGAGAGCCTCCTTTGCTTTTTAAGTCGATATCGGGGTGTAATTCATCTGAATGGAATGGGGAGGTTGTCTCTGAGAAACGAATCTCCAGTCATCAGATTTCGATTATATTTTGTATTAATGGTATTTTTTTTACAATGAAAAGACGCATATATTATATATATATAAATATATTTATATATATAAAAATCCACATACAAGCCTGTTTCGCTGCATAACAGCTCATTAGTTGGGACACAAATGGGATTGTTTCAAGCCGGGAACAAAATTCCCAGGTTAAGAGGTGGTTTCAAGTCACTCTAAAAGGCCAGTCCATAAGAGAACTTCTGCCGGGTTTTCTTTCAACCAATTTGTAAACTTTGATGCATGACTTGGTGCGTTGTCTTCCATTAAAGATCTTTTTATCCATATCCAGCTAAAATATTTTTATCAAGCTATAAAAAAAATATTGCTTTAGAAAATGAATAGTAACTTTTGGAATAAATTTTAACCCCGTCTTTCAAAAAAATGGATTTAGAAGCTCATTACCAATAATCGATGCCATAGGGAATATATATTTGCCTTGTTGGCGGTGGAAAAAATTTCTAAAGGTTTGTTGTACAAAACCCATCCTCGAGCCCATCGATCGGGCCCATCGAGGGTGATCCTTCAATCGTCTGTAAAAAAACACTTTACTGAAATTAGTTTTCATGTATTTTTTGCCCGTGCAATCTTCTGTCCTTATGTTTTTTTTTTTTTTTTTTTTTAAAATGGGTTTCTGTATTTGATTTTTAGGATCAGCAAACTTCCGAATGCTTAACCTTGTTTTCCTTGACACCATATGAGCTCCAGCGGCCTCAAATATGAACGCACTTGTTGCATTTGGGTTTCTTATTAATTCTCTTCGGATATGTGATAGATGTCGCTTTGTTAAATTCCTGAATTCAGCCTGAGATTTTTTTTTTTTTTCCTTGGTTGATTTCCCATTTGCATATTTTCTTGATTGTTCGATGATCCCTTTTCAAATCCTTAGAAATTTGAAGTGGAGACCCCCTTTATAATTTCTTTGATCGGATATAGTTCCCCAGAATTCATTGTTAGTCGAAGGCAGAGAGTTCGAGCCATAATACTAAATTCTAGTTCTTGCAAATAATCTCTTGACACGCAAATTCACATAATTACTGAAAAAAGGCCGAATATCAATCTGGAAAATTGGGACTTCGTTCGATCGGCCAAAACTCCCTATAGACTCCATAAACAAATTAAAAATGGATTTATACATAACGAATGATTTTAATAAAATATTTGCTGCCAAAATACACACTAATATAATAAACAAATAAGTTTTATATAATATATATAAATGGAAAATTATTGACAAGGCTAGAATATGTAAAGCTTGGGATGACCCATGCCCTTTGTGCCTCCATGAAAATTGCACATTATTAAACTTCTAAATAATAATAATCTATTAAATAATAGACACGAGTTAACGGTTTTTGTAGGCATCATCAGATTTTTTGGTTTGAATTATTAGATAAAAAAAAAAAAAAAATTTATATAACTTGTTTAAAAATAGCCCAATCATCAGATTCATAGAAGGAATAATTAACTACAAACATGCATACAATATAACACACTTCAATAATCCATAGCCTAAATTAGTAGTTTAAATACCTTACATATAAAGATAACCCTTTATGATGTCGTCAAAAAACAAACGTTACGAAAGTTTTTCTTTTTTATATACACAATCCCCTTTCATAATAAAATAAAATAAAATAAATAAAAAATCCATAGACAAGCAAAATAGACGATTTAATACATCTTCCGTTTCATTTTTTGACACCCCCACCTTTCCCCGACTTGACACCTTGAAAGTATCTCTATACCGCTACTTATTATAAACACCCTACATTCGCCTACCCAATTTAGACAATTCACCCTAGATGTTACCATGGGGATTTTGATTTCAATTTTTAAAACAAGTAAATTTCAGATATTCGTTATTCAACAAAAATTTCGCTTGAAGATGGAACGGAGCCCATTTTAATTTCAACTCAATTTAATTTAAAGGATTATATTGAAGTTTTCGGCTCTTGTTTTGAAACATGAGACCTCTTATGTAGCGATTTGGAATCATATTTTTAAATAAATAAATATATATATATATATATATATATATATATATATATATATATATCTTTTCACTCTACTACATCTCAGTTTTTAAAGGTAATATCCATCTACATAATAAATGCGAATTTCAGTGTGTCAGTGTGTCACACTTTTTTAACTTTACTCTTAGAGTCCATCACCCAACATATACCATTTTGGAATCAGGCCAACTCCGTGAGCAAATTAATAACATTCCGGGTCGGATCCAGACCCGCAATCCTGGAATCTTGGATTCCCAAGTTTTCATTACTGCGATTGTTTTCGGCGATGTTTTGCACGATTTTTTGTACGAGAACAATTTTTATAACTTGAAAATAAATTTGGAAATACTCGAAATTAATTGCGAAAGTCACCCATGAAATAAAAATAATTGTTTGAACGCAAAGTAAGCACCTGCGTATATGAAACTGTTTTTAAATTAAATGGCGGCAGAAGAATTATCGTTGAACTTTTAAAAGGTAAGCTTAAATACAAATGCAATACTTAAATGCAGTGATCAATTTTGACTTGTTCTTATTGTTGCTTATCGCATATACTCCTCCCTACCTATTGTGATGAAGGCCCAATCAAGAGCCCACCACATGAGCTAGCTTAAATGCCACCCGATAGGGCGGCTTTTAAACTAGTATAAAATAATTCTATTGTAACCTAATTATGTACAAAGTAACCAAAAACTCCTGGCCGTTTTCTATTTATTTAAAAAAGGGTATACAGCAAATTTGACAACCCGTTAATTATGAAAGTAATCCCCATCAGCATTCAGAACCTTTTACCAACGTGCCTCCAATAGCGGTAAAAAGCAGGTATCTTAGACGCAAAGAAGTCTGTTACTGACTGCTACAAGTCTGCCTCATTTACAAAGGATTTCTCATGAAAGTGGTTGACCAGGGAAGAAGTGGTAATTTGTTGGCGCAACCTCTAGGGAGTAAGGTGGATGGTACAGTGTCTCCCAACCAAGTCACCATATGTTATCTCTGGTCACCCGCCCCACATGAGGCCTGTTATTGTCATGGAGGAAACAGTACACCCTTGCGATTAACTAATGCTAGCTCCTTCTGCTTCAGTGCCTTTTGCACACTTTCCAACTGCTGCTAGTACAGGTCTGTATTGAGAATTTGGTCCGTTGGTAGCATCTCATAGTGCACCAGATTATCTTGCGTGGGTGTAGTGGTGGTCTTGTGGTGGGAGGCAGAGGGTCACGTGGTGACAACCAATGTCTGGCACCTTTGAAAATGTCATACAGGACCCACTTTTTTGTCACTGGTGAGCACTCGGTCAAATATGGGTGCGTTGTGGTACCGAGAAACACGCTGTCACTCGTTGTTGCTTGTGGGCTTCCGACAGTGTGTGGGTAACCACTTGTACGTCTGGGAATTAGTCTAGATCAGAAAGCGCTCGGCAAGGTCACCACAAGTTTGGCTGTTGTCCTGCTCTATGGCTGTTTTCAGGATCTCATCATCCTGGGCATGTTGCTGGGCAGTGCAAGCTTCATCACAAAGGGACAGATCTCCCAATCTGATTTTCCGGAACCACTATCGCCAAAGGCTTGAGATATTCGGCGATCTGATACGGCTGCGGACAATCCTACCCTAAAGTCATAAAGCAGACAAGCCCGAACGATCTGCTTCGACTCCGCCATGTTTCCTCGCCTCTGTTCGAACTAAGAATGATCTATGTGCACAGCGCCCTCCCCGCATCACCACCGCTTTTCCGGCACGTTATCAGTGATCTCATCTTGCCACGCGGTGTAAAAAAATGGCAACGACATTTTTGCTTACCTTATACAATAATGGGTCATATACAATATATATGAACAATTCAATTAGAAAAATTGAAAATAAATACAAAGTATCTAAATACAAATTAGAGACATGTCATTTCATCTTAAATAAATCATTAATTATCAGCCATTACCCATTATACCATCCGCACATTCAAGATTACAGCACCTGGTATTCCGAAGCGATCACCCATCTATGTACTAACAAAGCTCGACGTTGCTTAACTCATTCTTATTCCTTGAACAATATCTGTGATACTTCAAAGTTTATTTTTTTTGCATTCCCGTATTTGAAGTAGACGTTTATTATTATTATTATTATTATTATTATTATTATTATTATAAACCGTGTATTCCGTTTATCGTCCAGTACACTCTAGAAATCTCAATAAAGAAAATGTGTTCACCGGTAGGGTCCAAACCTGAGTACCTATTGAGAAGAGAAACCATCGTCTGATTTGGTGTTCGCAGCCCGACAGACTTAATAAACACTAAAATAAAAACGAGACGCCTATTTCAAATAGGGGTATCCACTGAAAATAAAGTTTTAAAATAATAAAAAATGTCAGAATGAAAAATAAATCTATTAATTCTTTAGTTTACTTTTCGGATACGCAGCTGAGTAGGTATGGGCTTCCAAGAAAAATCTAAAATAAGAAATATGTTTACTTTCCTCGCTCGGCTGTTCACTATCTGTGGGCGCGCGAGCTAAGCCTATGCCGAATCTCAAAGAATTAGTAACTTAATTATGTACAATAATAGATCATATGCAATATTGATGAACAATTCAACTAGAAAAATTTAAAATAATACACTGTATCTAAATACAAATTAGAGACATGTCATAATAGATCGTTCCATCAATGTTTTGTCGCAGTTTTTAACATCAACTTGAGATTTGTCTTGTTAAAAAGTTGAACAATTTTAACACATTCAACATTATTAAAAATAATGAATCTTATATAGTGTTTTTTTCGTGGTAAAACAATTTTTTCCGAGGCAAAACAGATTTGGACGACAAACACACAGTGAATGACGTCAAAATTTGCGAAAAATTTTCACTTTTAATAGTCACTTGTGCTTAGTTTTTAATTTGTAACGTAAATGTATTGTAGATAGAAAAAAAGCAAAAATTGATAATATAGCAAGGGTTACAAAGCACTGTCCATGTCTCTCTCCTCCCAGTCAAAGGGTTTGAGGTTAATTACAGCCGGCTCCGTATATATATATATATATATATATATATATATATATATATAAACTGTTTACATTATTCGGACTATTGTCCTCATCATTGTCGCCATATTTATTACAACGTTTCGGCCGTTGTACGCTCCCTGGCCTTCTTCGTCGAACTAAACCTTTTATTTTCGCTCACTGGGGTAGACTGTTCTAGTTCCACGTGCCATGTCTAATGGATGTCAGTTTATCAGTTATCTCCTGTTAATTCCCCTTACCAAGTTCTCCACCGCCTTAACCAGGTATTGATCCTATCACTGGATCTAACTAACGCCTTTATCCACTATGCCATGTCTCCTTGTGGACATCTGTGTATGAATTTCTAATGTCTTCAATCTTTTTTTTTTTTTTACCAGTTCTCATATTGCATTTTTTTGCTGTTATCATTGAATGTGTTATAAATATTTTTAGAAATATAGACACATATATAAATTTCAACAATTAAAAAAAACAAAAAAACTGCCAAAACGGTTTTATAAATTAAAAATAAAAACGCTCACTGATAAATTTGAATAACACAGGGCAAATCTGAGATATAAAATTTTAGGAAAACCAACCTTCACATTACCGAGGTTTCGCCACTTTTGATATCGTCCGGCAGTGAGTTTGACCTCCAACTCACTGCTTGGCGAAACCGTGATAGCTGGAAGGTTGGTTTTCCTGTAAAATTATATATAATTTCTAAAGAATTAAATGGATTTAGTTTCAGTCTGACATTTTTATTACTTCAAACAAACGTTATTTATTATTTTTTTTAGTGGATACATTCTACTTCAAACTTTATTATTTAGTGAACACTCGTATTTGAAACAGACGCCCCACTTTTATTTTTACCTAAAACAGTGCATTTCATGTCGATCTACCTCCGTATTCGAGAAATCTTAAATAAAGAAAATGTGCTTTCCGGCTGGAATTGAACCTGCGTCACCTTCCCCACTTTTTTGTAGGAGAAACCATCGTTCGCTTCGGCATGCTTTACCACGAAGAGCACGCCGGGGGAAAAGGCTGGACTCGCCCTATAAAAGGGAGACGCAGGTTCGATCCCTGCTGCAGAATAAGTGATATATTTTATTGAAATTTGTCGAATAGCGCGACCGGCAGACGTAATAATAATTTAGTTATTATTTTTTTCGTTTCTCTTTTAAGTTAAAAAAAAATAAATAAAAATGATGTGCCTCTATTTCCAATACGGACGTGTATCGTGTATCTACTGGTACGATTAAAAAAAAAAAAAAGAATAAATAATAATAACAACAATAATAATAAAATTATTATTATTATTATTTTTTTCTCGAGTGTGCTCAAACCCAGAAAGATTAGCTAAACCACACACACGAAAAAAAAAAAAAAATATATATATATATATATATATATACAGTGTAACCCGGATATAAGAGAGTTGTCGGGACCGGAGAAGAAGTCTCTTATATCCGGTTTTGGTCTATTTTATATACATTCATTAGGCTCTAATTTTTGAGATCAGAGAAAATCTCTCTTATATCCGGGTTACACTGTGTATGTATACAGGGTGTCCATAAAGTCTATGTGCAATTTAAAATACTTAAGTATTTTAAATTGCCCACAAACTTTATGGACACCATGTATATAAAAATTGCGGAATATTTATTGGACTTGTCCATTTCATTTACAAACAACATCAACACAACAGCTGAGGAGTTTACCGGGACTAACTTTACTTTATCTAATGGAACAACAACAACAACAACAACAGCGCCATAAATAATATATTATTAAAAAAAAAAAATAAGTGAAAATAACAAGTTGCGCAAATTATTGTATAAAAAATCTATATTTAACAGAATGCAATTCGTTCGTTTCCTTGTGTCTCTCTCCTCTAGCCGCTGGCTCGAAGGGTTTGTTTACACGCTAAGCAAATCGACGTTTTAAAAACAGCACTCACGCACTCCCACTGTTACGTCGAGCCGAGACTGTGTCTCCGAAATATGGACTTCACTTATCTTTCTATCATTCAGCTCACCACCCTGCCGGGAGAAAGCGAAAACGTTGAGAAAAAAAAAAAACATTAAGGATTTGTCTTCATATTGTTGAAAAACCTATAGGATCGTAGCTACAGGTTGGTACTGCACATTTCTTGCTAAAAAAAAAAATATTCATTTTATTATGTTTTTAATTTAAAGGTTTTACTTTTGTCATCAGTGAATAATGCCTCGATAAGAAAACGTAAGCCGTAATTTCTGTATTAATTGCGTATCTATCCGGCGTATATTGACTTAATGAATGTGTATATTTTAAGTACACACGCAAGTGCTCTATATGCGTGCCTCGTGGTTAAAGATGCGGTTTTATTTATTTTTTACACCCAGCCTCAACGAGTGGTGTTAGGAAGGCTGGAACTACTTAAATATAGTGGTCCACTCGTAAAGAAAAAAAAAATCTTTTAAAAATAATTTTTGCCTATTAGCATTTTTACACTAGAGTTTAGAACTTCCTTAGGCTACGATCAGAACTGGAAAATACTGAATTTTATTATTGATTTAGAAAGTCAATTGATACAGTGTTGAAAATCGACCCCTGAATTTTATAGTTCTTGAACTCAGTTGTTTTGCCTACGAAATCAAACTGGAAGTAGGGGGCTTGTTTTTTTTTTTTTTTTTTCTTATAAAGAACTAACGGAGATTTTAATTCAAGAACAATAAATACAAACTAAAAGTATACAGTCGTTTAGTTTCCATTTATTTAACATTTGAAGTTAATCGTTATTTATCTTAAATAAATAATTATTCACCCTCCTAATGTTTTTTAGCGTGTTCTCCCAAAAAAGAATCAAATAAAAAAGAAATAAGTTAAGAAAAACGATTTTTAAAATGTTCAGAAAATTAAAAAAAAAAATGCGATGTAATTACAGTAAAATTTGACATTTGTGAATAAATAAAATTTACATTCAGACTATTGTACCGGTGGGTAACGTTAAAAGCTCTCCTCCTGTGTATATCTATCTGGAGGGAATTCCTCAGAACCCTTTTTGTTTTTAATCTCAGAGGGTAGGCTGTTCTCGTTCCACTGATCATATCCAGGGATATTGTCTAGAGTTCTTATTTTTTAGTACTGTTCATCTGTCTGTTGCTCGCCCGTTCTCATGTAGTGAGAGTACACACTACCCGACCCAGAGATTGAACTCACAATCACTATCCCACCAAATTCACAAACCAACGCCTTTATTCTCTAGACCATTGTCCCGAACAACAACAAAAATTAAGAGAATAGTTCGAATATAAATAGTAGTTTAGTGTAAATAACTTCTCATCACAGAAGTTCAGAGGTTCCATAATTCTGTAAAAAGCTAGAGATCGATTTTACAGTAACACAGAGTTCTTTTCTTTTTATGTGCCATGTCATTTCAAGACGTAGGCGATCATGGCTCTCCACCCCCCTCTATCCCTTGCAGCTGTCAACAAGTTCTTTCCCTCTGCTATCTCCACATTCTGTCATCCACCTGCTCAAGCTCGTCAGGTATGTCATGAGCTGCTTTCCCTTGTCTCTCTTTCCCTTTATTAGACCCATGAGTATCAGATTCTCCAGGCCTTCCTTCCTCATTATGAGTCCCAGAAACTTCAGCTTACACCTTCTTTCATTTTATGTGCCATGTCCTTTCAGGACGTAGGCGATCATGGTTCTCCACCTCCCTCCATCCCTTGCAGCTCTCAGCAAGCTCCTTCCCTCTGCTTCCTCCCCCAGATTACGTTCTGTCATCCACTTGCTTAAGCCCGCTAGGTATGTCATGTGTTGTTTTCCCTTGTTTCTCTTTCTCTCTATTCGACCCGTGAGTATCAGATTCTCCAGGCCCTCCTTCCTCATTATGAGTCCCAGAAACTTCAGCTGCCTCTTCCTGATGTTAAGTATAAGCCTTCTCCTTGTTTGTAACCTCTCTAAGACCTCATCGTTGCTCACACGCTCGGTCCATGATATCCTTAGCATCCTTCTGTAGAACCACATCTCCGTCGCCTCGAGTCTATTCATCTTTGAGGAAATCAAAAAGGACAGATGTCACATAACAGCTCAATATTATTTTCTTTGTTACCAAAGAAATCCTGCTGTCTCGCAGTACTCTGCTCAGCTTTTGAAATGAGTCCTTGGCCATTCCAATATGTCTACGGATCTCAGTGTCGCACTTACCATCCTATGTATGCTGATATTATGAACATGGCCCTTCTTGAAATGCTAAAACTGACATTTTTCGATTTTGACAAATATCACAGTCTAAAGAATATTAAACCAATGCAGATTTACAGAAATTATTTCGAAATAATTTATTCGATATTTTTTTACGAGTAGACCATTATGTTTAAGTGCCAAAACGACCTCTACGTCCATCGTTAACTGGGGTAAAAGATGACTTAACTTTAACGCCTCCAAAATCAAACTTCTCCCCATTAATCATCTGAGAGAACCCTCTCTGCCTTCCAACAGCGTGGCTGATGCTAACCTCCAAGAAAGTGAATCATTGCGATTTCTTGTGCTAACGTTTTCAGCTGACATGAAGTGGAAATATTGAGTCCCTTGCAAGGTCAGCTGCTAAGAAAGTCGGTTCACTAAGTCGGGTGGGACATTTTTTTTTTCCCCAGAATCTATCTTGCATATCTATAAGTCTACCATTGCTTAGAATATTGCTGCCACAGATGGTCCGGTGCCCCTGCTCTTTACCTTGAGCTCCTTGATAAGATCCAAAGAAGAATCAGCAATATTATTGGTCCTGACCTGACGGCTCGGCCCTAGTCACTTTCCCCACTACCGTAAGATTGCCTCTCTGTGTCTTTTTAATAAATAATTTCGTGGTAATTGTTCGGATGAGCTCTTCGCTGTTGGGTATCTAGAGTTTTTGAATGTAAGCGTATTATTACTAGACCCGGCTTCGATATCTCATCAAAATTTAGAGTTGAGTTGGCGAGATGTAACCGTAAATTCTATTCTAAAAGTTTCCTTTTTCGCAGTTTTTGCTTGTAGAATTCTATTCCGGCTCCATGCTTTCCAGCCAACTTTAACCTGCAAAAATTTTAAATGCAGTGTTATTTATCAGTTATCTCCTGTTAATTCCCCTCTCCAAGTTCTCCATCCATTAGACATGGCACGTGGAACTAGAACAGTCTACCCCAGCGAGCGAAATAAAGGTTTCAGTTCGACATTCCAACCACCTGAAGAAAGCCAGAACGAACAACGGCCGAAACGTTGTGACAAATATGGCAACAAAAATGAGGACGATAGTCCGAACAATGTAAATAGGGTATATAATACGTCATTTCAGAAATATAGACAGATAATTTTTTTAAATTTTATTCCTTTTAAATTTTATTCCTTTTAAATTTTATTCCTTTTAAATTTTATTCCTTTTAAATTTTATTCCTTTTAAATTTTATTCCTTTTAAATTTTATTCCTTTTAAATTTTATTCCTTTTAAATTTTATTCCTTTTAAATTTTATTTTTTGAGATAATGGCTTTAGAGTGATACAAGTCTTATTAATTGACCCATAGTTGGAGGGAGAAGAGGTGGATTCATGCCTTTTCCAATGGTATTTGCACATAAGCGAATATAACGAACCCAACTGGAACTGGAACTCGGATCTCCGATTAACAATTCCGAGCCATTATTCATTACCCCAACTACACGTCCAAACTTACAGCACCTGGTATTCCCAAGCGGTCACCTATCTAGGCAGTGAATTGCAGTTTTGGTGATTCCTGGGGCCAGCTCCTTGATTGCATGCCCTTAAGACTCAAGTAGGAGTGGGGGGCCTACTCTGTTCTCACCCGGATCCACATTCACACCAGCTTGTGGGACTGTAGTGCGTTTGTACTAAGAAATTAATGGAAACCATTTAAAATTTCAAAAAACTAAATTTGGATCTTTTCTGTTAAATTCGACCCAAATAATGTCAAGTTAATTAATTATCGCAAATAGTAATTCACCCCTAGAAATTATAAATTTTAAATCAAAATTTGTTTAGCTTGCTTTGCAACAACTCCAACCCTCAGAATTAAAAATTACCAAAAATCTGGAAGTTATTCACATTTCGTATGTGCGGATGATATTCGAGGTATTTACAAGGAATTTTTTACAATTTAAAATAAAAAAAAAAAAAATACATTTTAAGTTTGTTTATCGGGATGAGCGCGAACGTAGACCCCACACTTGGAAATCGCAAAGGTCAAACCATCCAGAGTGCAATGGAAGGGCCTCGCTCTGGGACAATTTGGTGTGAATTTTAGTAAATATAAAATCTTATTTTGAAGTGAAATAACAGAAAAAATCCCTAATTTTTTATTTCAGTCACCCCTCATTCCGCACGCTACTGTATCTAGATAGTGACCGCTTTCCTATTTGACGCAACAAAATCTTACTTTTTTTTTTTTGTTCTCTGGCAATCACCAATTAGATATTTTAAATCAGCAGCCTTATAGGATTCTTTAAACACCTCATTTTAATTGGTTTGGTTTGGTTGATTTTTTTGTTTAGCGAAATATCCACACCTATATGGGTTATTTTTTATTTTATTTTTTCTCCAAAATCTAAATAATTTGAACACAATTTTTATGGCTTCAACTAAATATATTTCGAAGGCAACTGTAGACCTTCATCTACAGATAAAAATAAAATTTATTGCTGGCCATGTATTGTCGGTTGGGTTTGTTTTACGGCATATCAACACCTCAATGGGTCATTTAATACCGACAACTTTTTTTTTTTTTTTTTTTTTTTTTTTCCTGGTGATATTTTTGTTTTGTCAAAAATCTATTTCTGTTAATATTTTTTTCATCAAAAACGTATAGCTGGTAATATTATTTTTTTTTTTTTTTTAAAACGTATAGCTGGTAATATTATTTATTTTTATTTTTTTTTTCAAAAACGTATAGCTGGTATAAGTTTTTTGTTTTTTGGGTTTTTTTTTCAAAACCTTATTGTTGGTAATAGTTTTTTTTCTTCAAAAATCTATTTCTGGTAATAATCCTTCACAAAGTATTTCTGGTATTAAAACCCGCCTTTACACTTCCACAATGCTTTTTACCTCAGTTTCGGGGTCAACTATTTGCCCATAGCTGTAATCCTAATAGATGCTACCGCCCCGGGTCAGTGTGGACCCCTGAACACCAGCAACCAAGAGGCGGTTCCACGCTTCTCAAAGCTCCCCGATCAGAGGCCCCGCCGCTGGATGCAGTTTATCGTCTTAGCCTGGACGCGGATGCAGTTTATCGTTCTTACCCAGGACTTTAAAGTGATCATGAACAAATGGAAGTATTTTAACATCGCACTGAAACAAGTAAAATTTAAAAAAATAAATATTCATTATAGATTGTTCCCCCTCCCCCGTCAAAACGGAATGAAAATAAATTCTGCAAGCAAGCAGGAACTGTTCACAAAAATATTTTTAGAGAGTTTTTTTCTTCAGTTATGTCTTGGAAGTTTTCCAGAACGATCTTCTTATTTGCTATTGCGTCAATTTTTAATTTTTTTTTTTTTTTTTTTTTTTTTTTTTTTTTTTTTTACTGAAATTACATCTTCAGAAGCTTTTCTTTATAAAACTTTAATATATTTGTCATCACCCAACAATTTAAAAAAAATGATGTATCGAAGTGTGTGGAACTGACCAAGAAAATATTTTCAGTCTTCTAATAAAATATTAATAAATAAGTACTAAATTTTTTTTTTTTTTTTTTTTAAAGCAAGCAGTATTTTTTCTTTTCTCTTTCTTGTCTCTTTTTTATGTTGCTTTCCTTTCAATAAAAAAAAAAGTAAAACGCAGTCATTTTGTAAGATACCTAACAAACTAGTTTTAACTTTATAATGAAAAAAAAAATTTATATTTGCTACTAGTGATTCATTTTATTATACCCCAACCAGTGTTACCACTCACACATTTTTGTAATCCTTCGATAACAGCCAGTAAGAGAAGATATTCCATTTCAAATGAATTTTTTTTACGCTAAAATTTGATCTTGTAAACGATTTGATAATTTTGATAAAGACAAGGATGCTCGTAAGAAGTAATTTCATGAAATTACTTCTAAAAAGAAAAATAGTTTCAACTAACTAGAATGGTTCATGCGTAAAAAAGAAATATGAACAATTTTTATTTAAGTAGTTTTTGTCTCCTCAAGCCACAGCATTTGTCAGAATCGAAAATATTGATTTTAAAATATATTTATATTGAATATTGATATCATAATGTAAAAATTTTCCTGATTTTTACAGTTATCTAGACTTTACTGATTTTATTATATGAAAACATTAACAAACATTTTAATTAAACAAAAATTTACATAAATTTTCTTTCACTTTCACGTCTTAAGAGCATTATCGCCTTGCTTGAGGTGAAATGATTAAAAAATTCGAGGAAATTGATAAAGAGTTCTTGAATTGATAGTGTTCATTTATTGCTTTCACTTTGATTTCTGTCAGACCGAAGTGCCATTTAAAAAAAAAAAAAAAAAAAACTTAAACCTCCTCCAAACATTATCCAAACTTTTTTTAAAATACATTGAAAATGCCACCGCCAAATATTAAAAAAAAAAATTTAAAGATAATCACTTTTAGTAGGAAAACACAAAAACGCGCAAAAATAAACCCGTACGGATTGATTCTGAAAACCCAAAACTGACTGATTAAGAATGGTAGATATTGATATTAGATTAAATTACATTTCCAATAAGTAAAAGCAAGTCCGTCGAAGTTAGGTAATTCAGAATTATTTTCTTTTTGAAATTACCTACAAAATAAAAAATCTGCTGAAAAAATAGTAAATAAAACAAAAATCATTTAAAAATATTTCTGATGCGAAAATGGCCTCAAACTTCGCATTTTTCGGCTTTTCAATGACATTTTTATTTAATAAAAAGTTCATTTTTCTATTTTTTTTTTTTTTTAATCAGCAACTGAAAGAATTTCAAAACCTCACTGAAAAATTAAAAGTATTTTTTTCCGATATAAATATTTATTATAGATTATTTTTTATCTTTTCAAAACTGGGGAAAAAAAATAACATTTTATAAAATTATGCTTTGAGTTTTATGGAATTATTTTTGTAAGGCTCCAAGACAAATGTACAAGATTTTCTGATTTGATATTGCCAAAAGTCTTGTGTTCAAATAACTTCAAGGATTTTTCTCTGTAAAACCTTAAAAACGATTTATCTTCAACCACACCAATTTTAACAGTATAAAGTAAAGATGTAATGAAATGGAGGGGGTATATTCTAAAAATATCTTTTAAACAATAAAAATTACTGGGATAATATAGCGATGGCAAATGAAAAACGTCCCTTTGACACTCAGTTTTTTGCCTGGTTAAGCTAAGTTAACCTTTTTCAATACTCTGATATCATATTTTTATTTATGGAAGTCCTCAACGGATTTTTATGCTTAAAGGTTACTAAACTTTACATTTGGCCCGATTGGTAAAGTATGTTAAATAATCCCAATTAACTGCCGTCCTGGGTATGACGATAAACTACATTCGCGTCCAGAGTAAGATGATGAACTACGTCCAACAGCAAGGCCTCTGATCAGGAGGTTTTGAGGAGCGTGGTACCACCTCTTAATTGCTGGTGTTCCCAGGTCCACCCTGACCCGTGGTGGTAGCACCTGTTAAAGTCTCAGCTATGGGCAAATAGTTAACTCCGAAACTGAGGTAAAAACCATTTTAAAAGTGTAGAAATAGGTTTTAATACCAGAAATACTTTGTAAAAATACTATTACCAGAAATAAATTTTTGAAGAAAAAAATATTACCAGCAATATTTAAAAAAAAAAAAAAAAAAAAAAAAAAACTATTACCAGCGGTACTTTTTTGAAAAAAATAATATTACCAGTTATACATTTTTGAGAAAAAAAATATTAACAGAAATAGATTTTTGACAAAACAAAAATATTACCAGAAAAAAAAAGTTGTCGGCATTAAATGACCCATTGAGGTTGATATGCCGTAAAACAAACCAATCCAAATTACCTATTCAAAAGTATGAGATTGATCCTAACCGTGTACCTCACTATAATAGCCTTATAAGCCAACCTGAGTAAACATGACTACCTTGATGTGAAGCAATTGATAAGCTAGTGTCGATTGTAATGAGTTTTTTTTTTTTTTTGTATGGAGGTCTCTGCACTTGTGATTGCCTTGTACAAGACTAAACGAATACAATTAGTACACTTTTATTTCACTATTTCTTATTACAAAATACATTTGAGTAGATGTCTGTTTTCTGTTTTTTACTTTTGTCTACGGTCTGGATTTTTCGAGATTATTTAATAAGGAAAATGTGTCATTCAGTAGAATTCGAAACTGCGGCCCTGGAAATTTCAACTCTCTCTCTTTCTGATGTCACGTATAAGTGTCTTTTTTTTTTTGTTTGCATGTTCCTTAAAACCCCGTCGTTGCATGTTCAATCACATGTCCATTCCATGTTATTCTTGGCATCCTTCTGTTTGATTTGGGTTTTTTTTACGGTATATCAACCTCAATGGGTTATTTAATGCCGACAAAATTTTTATTGGCGGTAATATATTTTTTTTCTTCAAAAATGTATTGCTAGTAATAATTTTTTACAAAATATTACACTTTCATAGTATTTTGACCCCAGTTTGGGGGTTAACTATTATTTGCCCATAGCTGGGACCATACCATGTGCTACCACCCTGGGTCACGTTGGGCATGGGAACACCAGCAATTAAGAGGTGGTACCACGCTCATCAAAACGTCCCGATCAGAGATCTTGCTGTTGGACGTTGTTTATCGTCTTAGCGAGGACGCAGTTTATCGTCATACCCAGGACGGACATCCTTCTGTAGATCAAAAATTTCTGTTGCTTCAAGTCTCTTCTTCATCTGCGAGATTATCTAGCAGTCACTATCACTGCTATATAGGAGATAATCCATCTTAAGAATAATATAAATCCTTGCTTGACTATAAAATCCTTCGTGGCTGAGTTGGTCTAAAAGTTTATACTTATGAAGGAAAGCAAAACTTTTGTTACGATCTTTCATATCGGGCTTATACTCCTGTCTCGTTCAGTCAACGAAGTTAAACAATGTCGAGTCTGGACAGTACTTGAATGGGTGTTTGCCTGGGAATACCATGTGCTGTAACCTTGGATGTGGGCGTGGTGCAATGAACAACGGTTTGGAAATCGGAGAGTTGCGTTCGAATTCCAGTCGGGTTCGATTTATTCATTTACGCGCAAATACCCTCGGGGAAAGGGATAAATCCACTTCTTCTTCCCTCAGCTATTATTATATTTAAAACAATCTTACAACCCAACAATATTTCCTGGTTTTAAATAACCAGTAGAAGGGGTGATAAGCCGTAATTTTCGTATCCGAAAAGCAAGGAAAATACTTTTCAGGAATTAATGACTTTTTATCCATAATCCGACATTGTTTCTTCTATATAATAAATGCGAATGTCAGTGTGTCACAATTTTTCACCTTTACTCCGAGAGGCTGTAGCCCAACGTAGTATAATACCATATTGGAATCAGGCCGACTCCGTGAGAAAATTAAAAACATTCCAGGCTAGATCCGAACCCGCAATTTTGAAATTTTGGATTCCCAAGTTTTCATTACTGCTATTGTTTTCAGCGATTTATTTATTTATTTATTTTATGTTATTATTTATTTATTTATTTTTTATTTTATTTTATTTTTTTTAATTTTTTTTTATTTATTTATCTATTTTTTTTTTCTTTCGAGACGAATTTTTTGTACGATTCCAATTTTTATAAATTGGAAATAAATTTGGGAATAATTGAAATTAATTTCGAAATCCAGTGAAATAAATTTAATTGTTTGTACGGAAAGTAAGGACCTACGTACATCAAATTGTCTTTAAATTAAGTGTCAACAGAAGAATTATCTTGACCTTTTAAAAGGTAAGCTTAAATATTAATGCAATACTTAAATGCAGCGATCAATTTCGAGCTCTTCTGTAGTTTATTGTTGTCTATCGCATCTACTCCTCTCTAACTATTGTGATGAAGGCCTAATCAAGCGTGAATGCCGCTGGATAGGGTGGCTTTTAACCTAGTATATCTACATATGCTATATTTAATGGATGCATGTGTTTTGGGGATGGATGCCTCTAATTTTTAAACATTATATTTTCATCTAACTGCTTATGGTTTTTGACAGACTCAGCCATGAATGACTTTACGGCAAAGAAGGTTGAAGTGTCCATATCAAGGAAAACACGTCTCTCATTACTTAAACACGTATCCACTAAGTATAATGTTTATACTAATAAGAAATAATGTCAGAATATTACGTTGAAAGTTAAGCAATGTCGACCCTGGTCAGTACTTTGATGGGTGACAGCTTGGGAATGCCAGGAACTGTAAACTTGGATGAATATATAGGAATTGGAAATCGAAGAGTGAAGTTCCAATTCCAGTCAAGTTCGTTATATTCACTTCCAGGAAAATAATCTTGACAAAGTTATGAATCCACCTCTTCTCCCTCCAGCTATGGGTTAATGAGTATTAGTAAAACATTATCTCCAAAAAAATTCTTATCTAAAAATGTTTTCTGGCTTTAAATAACCTGCAAAAGGTTGTCAAACAGTTAAAAAAAAAAATAAATCAATCACATTATGGATAAAAAAATCCATTACTTTTCTTTAAAATTAGACTTTGCTATACCCAACTTCTCAGCTTCACTTTGGATTATGGCTTTAGATGAGAATAGTGAAGCTCAAGTGGTTGCTTTGTTTATCTCAAAGGCATTTGACAGGGTTTGGTATACTGGTCTTCTTCATAAATTGAAAGCTTATGGTATTTCTAGCCAAAGTTTTGATCTGATTCAATATTTCTTATCAAACCACAAAATGAAAATAGTCTTGAATGCCTACTCATCTAGTTTTTTTTTTTTTTTTTTTTTTTTTTTTTTCATTAATGTGGATGTCCCCAGAGCTCTCTCACTGGACCTATGTCATTCCTAATTTTTATCAACAACCTTCCTGATGTCATCAGTTATCAAATCGGTATCTATGTTAATGACATAACTATTTGCTCCTGTCTTAATGGTAAGTCTGACAGGTTTGATAAGGTCAAATTGACAGCTGATCTCAAAAGTGACCTACAATCTGTTGTTAACTGGGGCAAGGAATGGCTTGTTAATTTTAATTCCTCCAAAACTGATGTGCTTCTCTATTAATTCTCTTAGAGAAACTTTTTTACCTTCCATCAGAATGGCTGATGCTAACCTTTTTTCTTTTTTTTTTTTTTTTTTTTTTTTTTAACTGTCTCAGGCTAATGTTTTACCCTACCATGATGGGGAAATATTATATTTAATCAATTGCTCAGTCTTCTGTGAGGAAAGTTTGTTCACTGTGTCATGCTACACAATTTTTTTTGCCAGAATCTTAACATATTTATAAGTACCATCTATGCATTGAATATTGCTGCCACATCTGATGCAGTCTGGTGCTTCTGTTTGTATTTTAGCAAAAATCTCTAAATACATAAGAATCTGCAATGTTATCAATCCTGATGTGGCATCTCAGCTCCAGTCACTTTCCCATAACATAACTTCTATGAAACTTTTCTATGAATATTTTCAATGAACTTAGCTCTTTGGTACCTCAAGTAGACATTTGAGTGCAGTACTAGATTGGCAGCTAGGTCTCATTATTATTACAGTTGAAATGGATGTAAACATAAGTTATATACTAACAGTTTATTTTCTTGCACTTCTAGTCTCTTGCTTTCCAATTAACTTTGCTCTTAAAAAAATTTCAATGTAATGTCAGTCGTTATCTTAATTCCTGTTCTTTTGTTCTCTCTAAATGTTTTCTTGGTTTCGGTCTTTAAACATTGGCTTTTTTCTGGACATAACTTTTTTGGAATTTTATCCATTTATTTGTCTTTATATTTTCCAAAATATGGATGTCAGGCTTTTTGGTGAGAAGTCTTCATGATGTACTCTTGTGTATGGAACACAAGTGATGACATAAATAATTTCCTTCAAATTTCTCCGATGCACTGTGTCTATTTGGTCGGAAGTGCTTATTTTTTATTTTTATTTTTATTTTTATTTTTTTTAAATACTTTTCTCCACAGCACAGTTATTCCTGTTCTGCATATAAATTTATGTAAGCAAATATATGGATATAGATCGACTTCTTTAATATTTTAATATTTGGAAATCATCTTTGAATACGTTTTTACAACATCGCTCACATGACGACGACGTGATCATATTTAAACGGAACGCTGATCTTATATAAAAATTTCAGTTATCTGTTTGGATTAGTTGTGCTCTTATGTCCATCGTCTTTTGTGTTAAATTTTTATATGTTCTAATGTTAATTATGTTTAAATAAAAATGTCCATGAAGATGGTCTTAAATAGACCGAAACGTCTGACGTCGACTTTATATTAACATTAATACAGCATAATTGCATATTAAGATTTTTGTTTGTTTTTTTCTGTATATTTTTCTTCATATAAATTTATATATTAATTTCTAAATACTGACTTTAAAAACTTGTTCAAGATGAGAGCCTTTCAGTACCTTTTTGTGTATACTTTTTTCTTTCGCCTGGTTTCTTTTTCATTTTGTAATTCTTTTACCTTCTACATTTTTACCTCTCCCTATTCCTTTTTTTTTTTTATATTATTTATAGATTTTTTTTTTTTTTTTTTTGATTTTGGTCATAAAGTCTAACGGATTTTAATTCAGAAGGACCACAGACTGGATTTATGCTATATTCTGATCCTAGATAAAAAAAAAAAAAAAACTGTAATAAGTTTAAATATTCACAAGTAAGTTCATGTAGTTTTGTGTTCCAAATGCAAGTGCTGGCGCAGTTAAACTATTTTCTTCCAATTCTCCCACCACCACAGCGCAGTATTTTTTTTGTTTTAGTAACTATTAAATAACGTTTTCCATGTCATGACTTTGCATACCTATTTTTTTTTTTTTTTTTTTTTTTTTTTTTTCAAATAATTTATTACAATGTTTTATGATATTATAATTTATTATATTTTATTTTTATTTATTTATTTATTTATTTATTTTTTTGTTGTGTTTGTTTTTTCTGCATTCCATATCTTTGTTCTCCAATTACAGATCTTCTATAAATATTCCTGGTGGAAGTTTTGTTTTAACTAGTATGCTTATTTTATAAATTTAAAAAAAAAATATACACCACCATAACTTTTCCAGACAGCACTTGTATGAGATTAAAAATCTACACTAATGTTTTATTGATATCTACCCCCTCGGTTAGTACCTTGAAGTGTTTGAACACACCCGCCAAATGTTTTCCTTAATATTTAGGAAGTGGCAAATCAAATTTCCATCATTAGTCAATTAGTTTCCAGAATACCTCTGTTAAGTAATTACAAGGAATGTTTGGTTTAGCTAAAATATTAGTGTGTATTACAGTTTTATTTGTTTAGGGTGGGGTCTAGTACTAATAGTCATTTTTCTAGGCTTTCAGATTTTGAGTAATGCATTTTTAGATTGGTTTAATTATACAATCATAAGCCAGAATATAATTTTAAGTAGTTTTTTTTAAATAACTTGTAATTTTCCATTAATATGGCCACCATATTTACCCCTTATAGCCAGATCAGATAAATAAGAAAAATATTTTTATGTTCTTTTTTTTTTTTTTTTAAATTTGATTTGATTTTTACAAATAAAACAAATTTTTTTATTTTTATTTATCCTGTAAAATCAGAAGTTTCACTCAAGACGATATATAATGAAAAAATTAAAAACTAAGATATTTATAATATTTTCAATGGGGTATTTGAAAACCCAATGGTACTAATGTTGTCACAATGACCAACAGTATTTGTTTTAAGTACAATATCCCTTCAGGATGTAGGTGATTATGGCTCTCTACAATTTCAAGTCATTTGTAGCTCTTAGTAAGATTTTCCTTTTTAGCTCGTGCACACTCTCTCTCAACATTTGTACATTACTTTCCTCTGCCCTCCTTGTCTTCAATATGTCTTGTCAGTTTCAAATTTTCTAAGCCTCCTTTCCTCCTTATGTTCCCTAGACATTTCAACTATCACTTTCTGATGTTACGTATAAATCTCCTTTTTGTTTCCATTTTCTGTAAAATTGCTCATTTTTCAGTACCATTCCACAGAATGACCTTTCTGTTGCTTCAAGTCTCTTCTTCGTCTGTGAGGAGATTGTTTGGTATCCACCGCCATATAGGTGGAACAAGGTTATGTAACAATTCAACACGGTTTTCTTTGTTTCTAATGAAATTTTCTTTATCAGTTTAAAACTTGTCAACAATTTAATTTCTTTGTTTTATTCATAATATTGAATTTTATTCAAAATATAATTTGTTTAGGGACAGATGATTCCTGTAGTACTAATGGAATAATCTTTTGTTTCCAGATTTTGAAACACACCTTTTTAAATTGTAAGAAATGCCACAATACTTATTTTGATTAACCGCTTTACTTCGCACAATTACTTCCCTACTTAAATAAATGTAAAAACAGTCCTAGTAATAATATAAGTGAGAGATGACTATAAAAAGGTACTATTGGTTATTTATGGCTAGCTTGTTTAAATAATGCACTGACTATGGTTTGCATCATGTGTCAACAATTGTAAGTAAAATGATGCATTAAAATAAGTAACAAGGTAATTGTTTTAAATTCTTTGAAAATCAGTGCCATTTTACTAAAATATATAAAACAATTTATATGTGGAAATCTTTAAATGATAGTGATAACAGTTACAGAAAATGCAACAAATTATACATCACTTATTTCAATTAACCACATTACTTAGAATGATTACTTCAATACTTAAGAAAATGTAAAAAGTCTTAGTAATAATATAAGTGAGATGGCTATAAAAAGGCACTGTCAATTATTTATTGCTAATTTGTTTAAAAATGCACTGATTGTTTGCATCACATGGTAATAATTGTAAGTAAAATGATGCACTAAAATATGTAAAAAAAGTAATCATTTTAGGATCTCTAAATGTTGATGCTTTTTTTTTTTTTTTTGAAAAACCACATTACAAGTTTTAACCTTCATTGCTAAGACCCCCCCCCAATGCCATGCTCATTGTAGCAAACTAATTTTCTCTTTATATTCCATTGAGGAGATGTAAGTTCCAGCTTCTTGTGGAACCGACATCCAAGAGGATACTTCTCTGATTGCTACAATCTTAACCTGTTCAAGTCTAGGGTCAACCATTATCCTCCTTCCCCACCTATCCATATAACCTGTAACTCTTACTCTGTAACCCTCTACCTCAAGTGGCTCTTGGGCCTTGTACATCATTGTAAAAGAAAAAATATGATTGTGTCAATGACTAAGTAGACCAATTCTTGCATGGAAAAGCGGATGGCATTGACTGCATGATAATGCCGGTGGAGGACAAAGTTGATTTTTGTTGAGCCTTTCTCTCTTGTCATTTGACTTCTTCCTTTTCTATACTGGTGACTCAGAAATTTTTGGTTCTGATGTCAATGGAATACTGGCAGGACTATCAGTGTAACATTATTGTTTCTGTTATGACACATGATCAGTAATCAACTTCTTGCTGCCTCTTAGGTTACTGTACTCTTTATATCTCTTCTACTTAACATAGGCAAGTAGGTACAATCTTATTTATCAATCTACTGCACCTCCCTGAATTAAAGAGTTTTAAAGCCTTTGGTTGTTCTCAAACTTCTTCTACAACCTCTTTCCTCCTCCTCCCCCTTGAGGTTTATGTTCTGTTCTTTTTTAATAAAGATTTTGGCCTTATTTCATCTTCTTTCATGTCTGGGTCACTCTCACTATCATCCATAGCCTTGATTTTTTTTTTGCATTGTCCTGATTTGAAGAACTCCTTTCTTCTCTGTCAAGATCTTCTTCCATTGCAATATCTTCCTCTTCTGTTCTGGGTCTTAATTTGCTTTTTCCTTTCTTTGATATAATTGCTGTGTTATGACCCTTTTGCATGATGAAATTAGCTCCCTCAGGACTTGCTATTTTTTCTTTCTAATACAACAGCCTCATTTTTATTTGAAAAAACAGTTGAAAAGAGATTGCTCATAAACTGAAAGATCATCCTGAAAATAAAACCAATTTTTTTTAATATTTTGGATTTTTCAAACATACAATTCACTCTATTGCCCTTTTAATTCAATTGTTCGAAAAAAAATTTTTTTTGTTTTATTTCTTCTATAAAAAGTAAAAAGAATATTCAATAGATAACAAGAAAATGATATCTATATTTTAAATAGGGTGTTTGAAACCATCAAAGTACTTACACTGTAACAAAGCCTAGATGTACGAACCAATGAGTTAACGATAGTTTATAACAGTGAGCATCACAACTGAAGCTTGACTGGACTGACAATTTTCAATTCTCCACGGTACTAATCAAAGATCAATATTGGCCTTTTCAATTCACTTTTTCGAAAGACACAACCTTTTTTTCATTTTTATTTATTCTATAAAAACCATCTTTTGCTGGGAACACAAAACCGATGACTATGTACAGAGCAAGGTCAAAATTCTTGTGGGCTGACAGGAATCTCTCTTTGCCACTATTAAGCATTGGAAGATGTCATTGCTTGGCCACATCACATGACATAACAGCTGCTACAAGACCATCACACAAGGCATTGTTGAAGGCAGATGCAAGCAGAGATGGCAACGCAAGAGCTGGTCAGACAGCATCAAATAGTGGATGGGAATGACAATGAAGAAACTCTTTAGCGCCACTGCCAATGGATCCTCTTGGATGAGGATGTCTGTTTCTTCTGCCCTTGGGTCCTCACTTCTCCACCAACAACTGAAGCAGTTGATGGAACTGATGATGATGATAAATACCAGAAAGAACACTGAAGACAATATATAACAAAAAAAATTTAGAACTAAATGATATAGCGATATTTTCAATGGGGTGTATGAGAACCCCCATGGAACAAATGCTGTGACAGTACCTCACAGTACTAGAGGAATTTTAAATGATTAACTCATTTCCTCTTTCACTCTTCCAGTTTAAAAATTACCAATAATTTTATTTCTTGCTTTTCAGAATCAAAATGGATATATATGCTTAAGGGGACTTGATTCTTATTTTTGCCATTGAAACCTCTGCTTTCAACTCGATTGTGACTGCCACAAGCAATTCAAAGCAGGTAAGTTAGTTTTTTTGTTTTTTTTTGTGTTCATATTATTTTATTTTTTCTTAAAGATGATTTAATTTTGAATGCAACAGATGCTGTAAATGTTTAGCAATGAAATTCTGAGAGATTTTGTGCAATTATTTTATTTCCTATGCTTGACATCTTGAGAAATTGACAAAACTTGATTCTGGATACAAATTAATATTCTTTTTTATTTTTTTTATTTTTTTTTATTACATTTTCTTTTCGTGTAATGTTTTCTTGTGTTTATTATTAATATAAAGTCTTTCTTTTTTTTTTAATATAAATATATCTTTCTCTTACTTCCAGTGTGTCTGTCTGTCTCTCTCTCTCTCTCTCTCTTTGTGTCTTACTTCCAGTGTGTGTGTGTGTCTCTCTCTCTCTCTTTGTGTCTTACTTCCAGTGTGTGTGTCTCTCTCTCTCTCTCTCTTTGTGTCTTACTTCCAGTGTGTGTCTCTCTCTCTCTCTTTGTGTCTTACTTCCAGTGTGTGTCTCTCTCTCTCTTTGTGTCTTACTTCCAGTGTGTGTGTCTCTCTCTCTCTTTGTGTCTTACTTCCAGTGTCTCTCTCTCTCTCTTTGTGTCTTACTTCCAGTGTGTCTCTCTCTCTCTCTTTGTGTCTTACTTCCAGTGTGTCTCTCTCTCTCTCTCTCTTTGTGTCTTACTTCCAGTGTGTCTCTCTCTCTCTCTCTCTTTGTGTCTTACTTCCGGTGTGTGTCTCTCTCTCTCTTTGTGTCTTACTTCCAGTGTGTCTCTCTCTCTCTCTCTTTGTGTCTTACTTCCAGTGTGTCTCTCTCTCTCTCTCTTTGTGTCTTACTTCCGGTGTGTCTCTCTCTCTCTCTCTCTTTGTGTCTTACTTCCGGTGTGTGTGTCTCTCTCTCTTTGTGTCTTACTTCCAGTGTGTGTCTCTCTCTCTTTGTGTCTTACTTCCAGTGTGTGTGTCTCTCTCTCTCTCTGTGTCTTACTTCCAGTGTGTCTCTCTCTCTCTCTTTGTGTCTTACTTCCAGTGTGTCTCTCTCTCTCTCTTTGTGTCTTACTTCCAGTGTGTCTCTCTCTCTCTCTTTGTGTCTTACTTCCAGTGTGTGTCTCTCTCTCTCTCTCAAAAAAAAAAAAAAAAATATTGGATCTTTTCATTTTATTTCATAACAAAAAAACCCAAGAATGTTCTTTTCCACTTTTTATATTCAGAATTTTGCTCTCCTCTTTCTCATTCTATTTAATCTCTTTGTAGAAACCAAAATAACTTTTTACTTTTAACGTTAATGATCTTTTTTTTTTTTTTTCTTGTTACGATCAATGAAAATTTATTTCTGTCTCAACTTGGCTTTTATCAAAATGCTTCAGCCTCTTGACTGTCCGACATTCCATAATCTGTTGTATTTGATAAATAACATAAAAAATTTAAATAAAATCCTCTCCATACAGAAAAAGGTCTTGTTCTATAAATGAATGTAAGAAAGAATCAGGTCTGGTGCAAATGTCTTCTGCCCACGACCTATTTACGACACGGAACCCTCCTCCCCACTCTATACATCTCTATTTTCTTAATATAGAATTCATATAAAATAAAAAATTTTGTTGTAACCTAATTATGCACAATAATGAATCGTATGCAATATAGGTAGACAATTCAACTAGATAAATTGAAAATAAATACGATGTATCTAAATACAAATTATAGACCTGTCATAGATAATTCTATTTGAAATAAATCAAAAATGTTTTGTGACAATTTTTAACATCTGTTTGAGATTTTTCTTAAATAATTCTTATACATTCAACATTACGGATAAAAATATAGTTTTTTTTTTTTTTTTTTTTTTTTTTTTTTTTTTAAGACCTATCATGAGCAAAATAAATTAATAGATTTGATTAAAAAAACAAAAAAACCTCAGAATGTCACAATTTGAAAATTTTTCAACCTTTTAATAATAAGTTTTAGTTAGTTTAATTTGTTATATATATATATATATATATATATATATATATATATATATATATAAAGATGCAGGTAAAATGATCAGCTCCCTGTACCGTTCCAGTAAGTACCCGACTCCTCATGCTATCCTCTACCTTTATAAAAGCCAGATCTACGACAAACTACATTCCTTGGTTACACCAGGCCTAACCTGCCATGCCACTTACATAATAACAAACCACCTGTATTTCATGGCTAAGAAGAAAGTTTCGCTCAAACAATGTCTTCCCACAAACCACTGCCCTGTGAAACAGACTCCCAAGAGGATGTTTACCCTGATTATTACAATCTTAATATGTTCAAGTCTAGAATTAACTTAGCTTCCCTTCCTATCCATATAAACTACCTCTTAATGTGACCCTCTATCTTGAGTGGCCCCCAGGCCTTTTACAGGCTTATTGTAAAAACATAATTTAAATTAAAAAATAAAATAAAAAGAAAATAGCATGTATTGATAAGATAGGAAGGGTCATAAAGCACTGCCCAGGGCTCCTAATCAGACTTAATCCTTACATTCGGGAAGTTTGGGTGTAATACAACAGACACCTGAGAGAAAAAAAAATTGAAGATACAATGACCAGAGCACTGATTTAGAACCAAACAAATTGAAGATATGTAAACATCCTACCAATGGCTTGCAAGATCATGCTTGTATTTGCTAATGAATGACAACTCAAAATAGTCTGACATGGAAAAAATAACTTTAAGTAGAAACAGAATGAAGCTGAGGTTTCTTATCAGACATTATGATTAAAGATGAAAATGAAATCAGTTTTTCTTATCAGGCATTTGAAATAGAATGAGTAATTATTGACAAGAGTAAATATCGGGTAATGACAGGCTAACGTGTTTGGAGAGATCTAGAGGTTAAAGGTTCACTAGAGCCTTCTCCTCCCAACCACCAAAATTGACAGGCATCATTGTTTTTGAAAAACATGAGAAACATTTTATATCACACTGCAAACTTTGATCTGTGTTGTAGAAAAGAAATTCATTATTATAAATTTCTATTTGAAAAAAAAAATATCTATCTATCTATCTATCTATCTATCTATCTATCTATCTATCTATCTATCTATCTATCTATCTATCTATATATATATATATATATATATATATATATATATATATATAAAGGCTGGTTAATGAAAATTGAGGACTAAAAAGCCAACAAAATAACAATATTGGCAATAAGATTGATGATATTTATTATTTATTACCCTTTTGACTAAATTGAAACACAGAGAAAGATTTTAAAGTCAGAATTTTCAGACATGCCATTATGCTTTTTCAAAGAGACAAGAAATAAACAATGCAGTGGGACTCTCTCAGCCGGGGAATGTCGTCACTCCCACCCACCTCATTTGTTGCATTTCTGTGAGAAATTTGATTTTAGCCTAATAGTTTGTCAGCATTTTCTGTGAGTAAGCCTAAATCCTTGTTTAATTCTTTAATATGTGATTCTATTTTGAAAATTTATTTTAATTCCAATCTGCATCTTGTCTCTTAAAAGATGCTAAAATCATGCATCTGATGTCACCAATGCTATAAAACAGTTGGTTGAAGTGTGCAGTGACAGGAAAATTGTTGTCTTTTTGTGGTTATTTTGATATAATATATATATATATATATATATATATATATGCAAATGTAAGTGTGTCACACTTTTTCAAATTTATTCCTAGAGGTCATAGCCCAACATATACCATTTTAGAAGTAGGCCAACTCTGTGAGTAAATTGAAAACCTACCAAATCCAGAACTGCAATTTTTTTTTTTTTTTTTTTTTTTTGTGTAATTTTTTATAACTTGGAACTAAATTTAGGAATAATTGAAATTAAATGGAAAATCCCGTGACAATTACCCATGAAATAAAAATAATTGTACTGAAAGTAAGGACCTACATACATCAAATTGTCTTTAAATTAGGTGGCGGCATAAGAATGATCATTGAACTTTTAAAAAGTAAGCTTAAATATTAATGCAATACTTAAATGCAGCAATCAATTTTGAGTTCTTTTGTGGTTTGTTTCCTATCACACTTCTACTCCCTACGTATTATGAGCCCTCCACAGGAGCTAGATTAAATGCGGCTCGTGTGTAGAGCACTTCACTTATATTTACACAAACTCTATCGTAGAGATATGAATGTGTTTGGTAATTTGTATGCATTTGATTTAGACAAAAGACATTCATTTCTATTATCTTTGGAAACAGTGTTATTGCTTAATTTTGAAAGAAACAATATAAAAGCACACACACACACACATATATATATATATATATATATATATATATATATATATATATATATATATATTTCAATACAGGAAAATACTTGGTGGCAACACCAATATACTACACCACAAAAATAATAAAGAAAAACTTCAAATTCTCTCGGCCGTTTATATCAAAACCAATCATCCAACCAACATTCAACAAAATTTATTATGAATATAGCAGCAACATATTAAAATGCGCACAACATTTAATGCTATTTTACATTTCCACCAATTCCCAGCCAGTTCCCTTATATTGAAATGCTTGTTTTGCAACCATCTATTGGGCTTGGGCTCACATTGATGCCGGCATTTTTTTTTTTTTTTTTTTTTTTTTTTAATATTTTCTTTATTTTTCATTGTTTCTGTGTTTATCCGTTTTTGTTTTTTTTCCTATTTTTCGTTTTCCTGTTTTTTGTCTTTTCCATTTGTTTTTTTTTTTTTTGTTTTGTTTTTGTCTTGGGGGGGGGGTCTTTTTTTGGTTTTAGTCTTTTTTTGTTTTTGTGTTAATTGTCTGCTTTTTGTTTTTGTCTTTTTTGGAAAGTTTTCTTTTTCGTTTTTGTCACTTTTTTATTTTCCAGTTTTTTTTCGCCTTTTTCGTTTTCTTTTCTATTTTTTTTTTTTTTTTTTGCTTTGTCAAACCATGATCACACATGCACAAACACTGAATGTGGGATTTCTTTTGAAATGCAACAAACCTTCTATATTGATCTAAAAATTCATGCTATCAACATTTGAAGTTGCAAATCTACTTAAAATATGAATCAGTTACATGGAGTCTTGAGGCATTTAAATGCAATTTTAACAGTTCTAGGAAATTTCATTTTTCACTGAACACTGATAACTGGAATAAACTACGTCTGCCTTAGATTTGTTAAAGTTGGAGCTACAGTTATTAGACATGCGTGTTTATTTGATATCTTCTTATTAATTCAGAATTTAACAAAATCACTACTGGCAGTTGTTACAATATAATATACCCCCTGCATCACCAGTGCTGCTCAACCCAAAACCTCTTCTGCGCCCACTCTCTTCCCTTACTTATATTGATAATTGGCCGGAGGTCAATAAGTTCATGTATGGAATGAAATTACTCATGAATATCTCTGGGTCTGAATATGTTCATTGTTTGAAAACCAAGTGTCTACTTGTTGACAGCCAAGGATTCTTTTGGTAAAGAACTAACGATTTCAAGTGGATAGTATTTAAATAAATCTACCTTTTTGGCCACAACGATAACTTCCCCTGTCTTCAAATATTTTTCACAGGAATTGTTCTGATGATTTGTACTCCGTATGCACGAATTTAAGCGTGCTACAAATTTTGATAAGTAGGTCTCACTGTTTTGCTGTCAAACTAGCTAAATGCAACCGTCAGTTTTATTCTGATAGTTTTTTTTTTCTAGCACTGACAAAACTCACCTGGCTGTGCGTCTCGAAAAGGAACTCCAATCGATTGTGAACTGGGCAAGAATTGGCTGGTCAACTTCAACGCTTCTAAGACAAAACTGCTCTCTATTAATCACCACAGAGATCCTTCCCTTCCCTCCATTAGAATGTCTGACGCTCAACTTCTCGAGAGCAAATCTCTGCGGCTTCTCGGTCTCACGTTGACTGCTGACCTGAGATGGAATAAATACATCGAGTCAATTGCCTCGTCCACTGCAAGGAAAGTTGGCTCCCTGAGCCGCGCTAGGAAGTTTTTCTCCCCGGAGTCGATCCTCCAGATCTACAAATCCACAATTCGCCCTTACATGGAGTATTGCTGCCATATATGGTCTGGTGCCCCTTCTGTTTACCTCGAGGTTCTTGATAGGCTCCAGAGGCGGATATGCAATGTAATTGGCCCTGCTCTGGCGTCTCGTCTACAGTCACTTTCTCACAGACGCGCCGTCGCCTCCCTCTGTCTGTTCTACAAATACTTTCATGAAAATTGCTCCGAGGAGCTGCATTCGCTGGTTCCCAGACGTCATGAGTTCCAGCGCCCTACGAGGCTGGCATCCCGCTCTCACCCCTTCACTGTCGAAACTCCTAAATGTAGCCGTCTCTTCTACTCCAATAGCTTCATGTCTCGCACCTCTCGCCTGTGGAACTCCCTTCCCTATTCCTGTTTCCCTGTGAGCTATAATCTCCAGCTATTCAAGTGTAATGTCAATCGACATCTCCAGTTGCCTTGATCTATCCACTACCCTCATCCTTTCTTCTATCACTCCTATCTGATCTTGCTCTAAATTTTCTGTAACCCCTTGCGTCCTAGTGGCTTCCCGCTTTGCTTGGGGTGAAATGCTTAAAAAAAAAAAAAACTTTTCGACTGTGGTACTCCATTCCAATTCCTTGCTTCCTTGCCACCTACAATCTTCAAAAAAAAAAAAAAATTAAATGCAATGTCAATCGCCAACCGCAGTCTTTTCCTTACTTCTCCTCACTAAAGTATTCTCATTCTCTTTCACACCTTGCTGCGGGTGAAATGATTAAAAGAACAAACGGAAAAAATAAAATGTAAACGATTTTTTTTTTTTTTTTTTTTTTTTCGATATATTTTCCATTATCATGCAAACCAATTCTGTCTGCATTTTTTTAAATTCTTGTGCAAAACAAACCTCAATCTTTCTATTTATCAAAATGAAAGAGTTTGGCCTTAAAAGGAATCGACCGTAGTCTGGCTCATTACATCAATGCGAATGATTCTTTCCTTAGGTGCATAGTATGTCCTTCTCCAGGGCTGCATAGTTTTCAGTTCAGTTTTCCTTCACCTAGACAGGTTGCCACCCAAGGCTATAGAACATAGTCTGTCCTACTATTTACCCATAACTGGGGAGGGGGAAAGAGTTGGATTTATACATTTCTCAAGGGTATTAATACATAAGTGAATGAAATGAATACTACGATCTCTGAACTTTCGGCCGATCTGTCCAGGTTAGGCGTCCCTATATTCACACTTAACCACGTAATAGTAGCCCCCGATGCTTCATGCTTCAAACGTACCCATCAGACGATGGAAATACGACTGGGTTTATTCAGATATGACCTGGCTTCTATGTCCGGCTAGTGTAGATTTGATCTTAAATAACCTGGAAAATATTGATACCCTGCAAAGATCAGACGAAAAATCTCTAAGATTTTCACTATTTAATCACTTGCTCATTGCAGTTATGTCAGTTGCATAGTATAATTGTGTCTCACTGCTGACTGAGTAACTCTAGAGGAGAGTGTATTTTCATGCAAGTGAAATAATGCCTGCCTTGTTCGGCTACTAAGTTATATCAAAGCTGCGATTCAAAATGACTGAATAATTCTTCTGACAGCTCTCATAAATCGACAAAAATGGCTAGACCTGATACCCGACCTCACTCAACTGAATTCTCCACTCTTTGGATGATCTCTTGACGAATCTGCCGAATTCTTCTTTTTAAATTTGATCTAACCTTTGATCCCTAAATACCTTGGCCTGTACCAGAATTTGACTCGTACAAAAATATTGTTCTTTTTTGCTTGATAATGCTTTTCAAAGTCAATGTTATGTAAACAACGCTTCCAATTGACAATAGAAGGTGGGTAGAAAGTGTGTCGAGAGGAGTCTAGTGACGGGAAAGGAGTCGGGGAAGGGAGGGAGAGATGAAGAGAGAGAGAAAGTTAAATAGCATGTAATATTACATTCCTGACGGGGTTAGGTTTTTCAACATGGGTGAGTTCAATTAATTCTGACCAGAAAAATTTGTAATTTATGAAAATCTTGGTCTTATGGCCATATCACGTTGCGATCACCGAAGTAAAGCTGTTTCGAGTCTGATCAGTATTGTGATAGCTGAATACCAGGTGCTGTAAGCCATGAAAGGTCTAGCAAGCAAGTGATTAATACAATCTCGCTACTGAGTTGGGTGAGGGAAGTGGAGTGAATCTTTTGGTTATTTCTACAATGACAGGAAAAAATGTTTTTCCACTTTTGAAGTAATGAATGTTTTCCGCAAGAGAAAAAAACAAAACAGTTATGTAGCGTTGCAATCGTTCCCAGGGTGCAGTTTCTTCCAGTCGAACTCTTGTGGCTTACCACTCACCAAAAAAAAAAACATCTGTTTGTCCAGATCGTCACCCATGAAATAAAACCATGAGATGAATATCGCAGTAGGCAAATTTTATTCGGTTGTAACCCGTGGATTAGATGAAGCGTGTTAAGAGGGGGGGGGAGAACAGCCTAAGAGGCGAGTCTTCTTTTCGCGTAGGGACCTAACAAGGTGGACTTGAGAACAACAGCAGTTAAGCGGTAGTTCCACGCTCCTCAAAACCTCCAGTCATCCGATCAGAGGCCTTGCTGTCGGATATAGTTTATCGTCATTCCCAGGACTAAGTTATAAAGAAAAATAAGGATCTCCCAATTCTCTTTTCCCATGACCACTCAGGCCAGTTTATAGTCATTTTTTCTTCTTGTTTCTTTCTTTCTTTTTTTCTTCTTGTTTCTTTCTTTTTTTTCTTCTTGTTTCTTTCTTTCTTTCTTTGTTTCTTTCTTTCTTTGTTTCTTTCTTTCTTTGTTTCTTTCTTTCTTTGTTTCTTTCTTTCTTCTTGTTTCTTTCTGTCTTTCTTCTTGTTTCTTTCTTCTTGTTTCTTTCTTTCTTTGTTTCTTTCTTTCTTCTTGTTTCTTTCTTTCTTTCTTTGTTTCTTTCTTTCTTCTTGTTTCTTTCTTTCTTTCTTTGTTTCTTTCTTTCTTTCTTTGTTTCTGTCTTTCTTCTTGTTTGTTTCTTTCTGTCTTTCTTCTTGTTTGTTTCTTTCTGTCTTTCTTCTTGTTTGTTTCTTTCTGTCTTTCTTCTTGTTTGTTTGTTTCTTTCTTCTTGTTTGTTTCTTTCTTTCTTCTT
>CAHIKZ030001073.1:217500-290000 GCA_903632075.3 Acanthosepion pharaonis
CTCTCTTTCGGGTTTCGTGACGCGTAAGAGATTTTTCTCCTCTCCAGATTTGTCGGGCGTTATGCTATTATCGTATTTCCTCGGGCCTTATTCCACTGTCGGGACGCGTCGGACATTATCATAAATAACCTTTAAATAAATACCTCAATATTTTAAATACATTAAAATAATTATGCATATTATGCTAGAGTAGCCAGACGTGTTCACAAGTAGGAAATTGGGCGAAATTTTCAATCGATCTTGCTCCCATTAGTAGGCCATGTCAGCCTAGCTTTTCTTAAAAAGCTCACCACAAAAAAAAGTTCCCATGTCTCCGTGCTTTAAAAAGTAACCATGTGGCAATCTCGAAATCTGTGCTGCAATTTTTTTCTGCTCAGATCAAATGGAATTAAAGTGGATTATTGATGTAGCCATTTATACGATCTAACAAACACATGCATAAATTAACAATATTCCAACAGATAATGATGACAGTATTAATAATAAAACGGGGTGATTGACTGTTATTTTCCAAAGTACTTTGCATTTATATGCTAATTAAGTGGACATATGGTGCCTTCCAATAGATTCTTTTTCTTAATCTTAACACAAATATTAGTGTAACATATGTTAAGAATGCAAAACATGAATTATTCACTTATATATTGCTTTCTATTTTATATACTAGCCGAATACCCGTTCTACAGACAGAGAAATTTAAGTTGCGATAGAAGTTCTCTCATCGCTATAAAATATAGCGTGCAACGAACTTAAGCAATATCGAGCCTGATCAATACCTAAATGGGTAACCGCTTGGGAACACCAGGTGATGTAAACTTAGATGTGTGGGTGGTGTAATGAATAATGGATTGGAATTGTTAATCGGAGAGCCGAGTTCGAATTCGAGTTATGTTCTTTATATTCACTTGCGAGGAAATACCCTTGGAAAAATTTATGACCTCTTCGCCCAGATATGGGTTAATTAGTAAAACTTAAATCACTAAAGGATTATTATCTAAAAAATTAAAAATTATTTCCTGGCTTTAAATAACCTGCAACGGGTTGATAAAGCATAGAAAACAAATCAATCAAGAAGCTTACTGTTGTTTTTTTTGTTGTTTTTTTTTCACTTGTTTTAAGAAAATCTAATTGAACACAGTATTGTGAATTATTTACATAATCCCGTAAATTTGTTTTCATCTCCGCTCAACTAATGGGCTTGTAATGGCAGACGTCATCAACGTTGTTTATGGACGCTGGTAATATATGGTAATTCGTTTTTAAAGAAATTGAATTAAAAAAGAATAACACAGACGAAGTCATGTCCCTTAAGGATGTTGGCGATCATGGCTCTCCACAATTTCTTATCCTTTGTAGCTCTTAATATATTTTGTCTTTGTGCTATCTCTCCTAAATCTTGTTCAGCCATCCATTTACTCTTGCTCGCTAGGTTGTTTTTTTGCGTTGTTTTCCTCAATTCGTCCTCCCGATCTTCAATCGGTCCTGTAAGTATCAAATTTTCCAAACCTTCTTTCTTCACGTGGCCTAGAAATTTCAACTATCTCTTTCAAATGTTCAGTATAAACGTTCTTTCAAAATTTTCCTATTTTTCAATACTTTGCTTAGCTTTAGGAAAGCAACTTTCGCTATCCTAATGTACCTTCAGATTCCAGTGTGGCATTTTACGTCTTTTGTTATAACACTTGCCAGATGATTAAACAGTTGCATTTTATCTGGTTTTGATATCCCGAATTTGTAATTTGCATGTTGGGCTGTTCCTTTTGCTTAGTTGTATACAGGCTGATTGAAAAGTAACTCCCTATTTTATGTATGATAGACTCTCCCGTCTTGTAAACATTATAGTTAGACGGGAGATCAATCACATATATATATATATATATATATATATATATATATATATATATATAATGTGTGTGTAGTGTGTGGCTGATATCGCGATGATTGTCTGCATGTTAACTATGTAGTTTGTTTTGTCCTACTGTTGAAAGCTGAGGACACACAGACAAAATTTAACCTTACGTGAATTTATAAAAGCTGAATATAAATGAAAACAAAAATTTTTAAATTTTAAAGAGCAATATTTTTTTATTTTATATTCCACATTATTCGGAAGCTCAGATTTTTCCTTATGTATTGAATGTTGTTCACATGTCTTTTTGAGCGTTCCATTCCCCAGTACACTTCAGGCATAATCAATGAAAAAAAAAAACTTGGATTTTACGAGATGGCATTGCTAGCTTTACACCCAACCAGTTTATAATCCAGAGTTGTCCTTCTCCGAGATTGGTTGCCAATAAAAGCTAGAGAGATTTCTCCTGGTAACTCATAGTCGGTGGGAGAAAAAGTTGGTTCATATTTTTTTTTTTTTTTCCGAAGGGCATTTCTAAGAAAATGAACGCAATGGCCTCGGCTGGAATTTGAAACGGATACACCAGTCTCCAATTTCTCAGCCGACAATCAGTATGCAACGCGGACATCCTTCGATAATGTCACTAACACATTTGAAAACTGAAAAAAAAAGAGGAAAATTTGGCTGACAAAAGAATCAATCAGTAAATAAATCCAAACAAACGCAGACAGTTTTAATAAATTTCGATAATTATTTGTTCGGAAAATAATGACCGATTTTAAAATCGACTTTCATTTCCGAATTAATGTACAGGCTGGACCGAAAGTCTTGTCACCTCTACGTAATATAATTTTCTATTTCGAATGGACACATGCTCTTAGTTTGAAAGAGAGAGTGACAAGACTTTCGGACCGCTTAAACAATGTCTAAAAATCACTCAAAATAGGAAACCTGAAAATCTATACATTTCCACAATCGGGTTACAAGCTTATTTGTTTTTACGATAAAAACCCTAACGGTTTGGACGCCAATAAATCTTTAAATGCAGTTTCCCCATCTTTTTTGCAACAGAATATCTTTTGGTTTAAAAAAATTGTCAAGATGCTTGAAAAAGTTGTAGTCATATGGGAGATCAGGGCAATAAGGTGGGTGTGGCAAAGGTTCTTAACCCAAGACGGTGTTGTTCTTCAGTGTTCAACACATAGCCGTACATTGTCATCAAGCAGAACTGGACTTCCTCGATTAACCAGCGTCGGTCGTATTTTGCTTAACTAAATCTGCATGTCACCCAGTTGCTGACAGTAAAATTCAGCAGTGATGCTCTGATTGGATTCCGGAAAGCTGCAATAGAAAACGTCAATGGTGGACCACCAGAAACTCTCTATAATATATTGTTTACAAGCTTTAAAGTTATATTAGGTTGGTCGGAAAATAATGTCCCATTTTAAAATCAACTTTTATTCCTAAACTTATTTAAACAGTGTTTAAATCCGTCAAAAAATGTAGCATTTACCAGAGAGAAAAAAAATTATTGACCGAATTTTTTAGTAAGGTCTATAGTCCGGCAGCAAGGCCTCTGATCAGGAGATTGAATGTTTTGAGGAACGTGGGATCATGTCTTAATTTCTGTTATTTCCAGGTCTACCGTGACCCGGGTGGTAGCACCTATTAGGGTTCCAGCTAAGGGCAAATAGTGAACCTCTAAACAAAAATAAAACACTATGAAAGTATATAAATATTGTAGTAAAATGACCAGCAATATATATTAGAATTACTAACAATACATTTTTATAGCAAAATGACCAACAGTATATTTTACATTTAGTTGAAGGCATACAACTGCGTTCAAAATATTTAGATTTCGGCATGAAATAACCCATAGTCATTGATATGCCGCTAAACAAAATCAACCAAATCAATAAAAATTAATATCGAGTGTTTTTTTTTTTTTTTTTTTTTTTAGAAATCTATATGTAATACAAAGTTTTTTTTTATTTTTCTAGAAATATATAATACAGGTATTTTATTTATTTTTCAGAAATCTACAATTAATACTGAATTTTTTTTCAGAAACATCAGATTTAAAAACATATAATTAATACTATATATATATATATATAATATATATATATGTGTGTGATCTTCGTCCGAATTGAGCGCTCTGGTTTCTGGTTTAGTGTTTATACACACCATGTATATAATACGTTAAAAGATTTTTCTCTGCCGTCCGCCGATAGCTTAGGGGTAGAGTCTCTAACTGATGCCATATCGGTCGAGTTTCGATCCTGACTTGAAGCAATCAAATGTCTAGCCACACTGATGAACTGTGATACAGCGAAATAGTCTGTGGATATATATATATATATATATATATATATATATATATATATGGATGGATGGATACATGTATATATGGATCTATGTGTGTTTTTAAAATAATAATTAATACTGGATTTTATAGTAGGCATTAATAGATTACGTTACTATTAACACACACTTGAAATATTTTAAATCTGTCAGTAAAGAAAGGAGCATTCACAGTGACCATTATATAGAAGTCAATGTGTCACAGTTGCTTATATTCACTTATTTTCTGCATTATGGTTTTTAAACGAAATTGGTGGTTTTATTAATTTGATATGTTCTTTTGTTGAGGCCGGCATCGGATTGTTTTAATTGATTTTATTCTTTGATTGGCAATTTGCCAATATCCAAAATGCAGACACTAACTCTTGAGTCGTTCCTTTTTATCGATTCCATTAGTTGCGTCGAAAAATTAGAAAATTCATCTTAGATGATTGCTTGGAAATTTTTATTTGGAACTAAAACAAACAAAATTTAATAAGGTTTAGAATTTAAAGTTTTAAATAGTGTTTAAAATGGTTTTGTTAGGACAGACGTTATATTTAGCGGTTATGCCTGTTTGAGTATACATCTTCGTTTTTTTTTTTTTTTTTTTTTTTTTTTTTTTTTTTTGTACTGTGTAATTGATGACGATCGGCTGATAGGCGCATTTTTCTTTATTAAAAGCTTTCAGCAGGGTTCGAACCTGCAGCCAATTATATAGGGTAAAATACTTTGAAACTAGGTGGGCTTTAGACTTTTATATTTAAAACTTCCTATCCAGAGTACGCCGATAAACTACATCTGCATCCTGGGTAAGACGATAAACTACATCCAGCAGCAAGGCCTCTGATCAGGAGGTTTTGAGGAGCGTGGAACCACCTCTTAATTGCTGTTGTCCCCAGGTCCACACCTGTCAGGGTCCCAGCTATGGACAAATAGATAGACCCCAAACAGGGGTCAAAGCACTATGAAAGTGAAAAAATAGTTTGTTTTTTATACCAGAAATACTTTGTAAAAAAAAAATTATTACCAGCAATACATTTTTTTTTGAAAATAAATATATTACCAACAATAAAAATTTTGTTAGCATTAAATAGCCCATTGAGGTGTTGATATGCCGTAAAAGAAAACAAACCAAATATGACTTGACAATATTCAATTACCATTTTGAAGTGATGCGAATCTCTAGTTCAGATCTCTCAAAGCCTGTGGTTTTACGGCACATCACATTGAAATGCCAGTTCCTGTATAAATACCGACGTTAAGCAACGCTGAGCTTTGTCAGTATCTGGATGGATCAGCCCTTGAGAATACTGGGTGCTTTAAACTTGGATGTACGGGTTGTGTAATGGATAACGGCTTACACTTACACGCAAATACCTTTGGGGGGGGAAATGTATGAATCCACTTCTTTTCCCCCAACTATGGGTTAATTAATAACACTTGTATCACTAAACCATTATTATCTCAAAAAAATTCTTTACAATCTGAACAAGATTTTCTGGCTTTAAAGAGCATATGCTAGGCTATAAGGACCTCATGAGTAGGCCTAGCATAGAAATAAATACAATATGGGAGGCGCTAATAAAGACAAGTGACAGCAAATCTTCAATTGCAGCAGTAGTTGCCACCTAATCAGCAGGCAGCTTAAGTTTAAAACTCCAAGTTCACTACAGCGAATTGTCCTATGAGACAAGGATAAAAAGCGCGAATGTGTGAGTTTGGTGACATATTGGTTGTAAGTTCAATCGCTGGGTTGGGCAGTGTGTACTTGGGAACGGAATAAAAATAAGAACTAGATGAGATAACCGTCTATCCCCTGCAGATTAAATAAAGTGTTAAGTTTAGAATTTCCTGTAGGTTAGCCAGATCGATATACACCTGAGGAAGGCCGGCGGGAACAATGGCTGAAACGTTGTAATAACAAAGTTAAGAACAATAGTCCGGATGTAAATAGTGTAAACGGCTATTCATCAATATTCCTTGTTTTATCTACTAAATTGAATGCATAATTGTAAAGGTTGTAGGAGGAAAATGTAAGCTTGTAATATCCAACATTATTCTCTCTCTTTTCTTTTTAAACAAATTAGCGTGTATAATTGTAAAGGTGGTAGGAGCGCACCTTCACTAGTGGTAGTAATTTAAAGCTTGTAACTCATTTATCCAACGCTTTCAGTATTGTCAGCTTTTAATTCCCATATTTTGCAAATGATCAGAGACAGGAAACTTAATTGCATCCGGGTACTTTTTGCTGCAAGCAAACATGACGCTCATATTTTCTATTGGTTGTCTTGATGAGTCTGTATTTTGATCACGCATACAAATGATTTCCTCATATCAACTCGTTGTCAAGAGTTAATAATTTTGAACTTCCATTATAAACACTTAAGAATGGTTGACAACGCCCGCCTCCCACTGGCACATCTGGGGATTCTTCATAATTACAAGCAATGAGGTGTGTGCGTAAATATATTTAAACTTACATACAGAAGATTGTTGATATTTCTAAACTCTCGAAACGTTTGCCTGAGATTAAATATTTGAATTGGTTCTGTTCCGATAATTGAAAAATATTCAGACGAATTCATTTTTTTTTCCTCTTCATTTCACACAATCGAAGTCCGGAAAATCAAGGTACGGATTACTGAAGAAATCCTGTACTTTTTACCGTAATCGGAATCATCGAGTCAATGCGCACGACCCCCCCCAAGCTGCATGCGCTTCGCCAGGTCCACGTACAGTTTTGAATTCAGAGTTTTCCTTCTCTTAGACTGGTTGCCATTTAAGGCTATAGAAGCCAGTCTGTCATGCTATTTACCCAGAAGTTAGGTGAAAAGAGATTGCTTCATGCCTTTCCCAAGAATATAGGCAAGTGAATGTAATGAACTCAAGTAGAGTTCGAACCCGGCTCTCCGATTCCTCAATCCGAGTCGTAACCCATTACTCTATAATAACTCTATCATGTGTTTTAAGGGTGATGATTTAGGTCTTGAAATAGATCCTACAAGGGGACATCCATCAGTTAGCAGTTCCTCCCTTTCTATGTACAATGTCCCTTCATGTGAACGATCATGACTCTCCACAACTTCCTAATCTTACCTCCTAATCGCCATTCCTCTATTTTCTCGATTTTTTTATATAGGTTACTTGCTGTATCATTGTCAAGTTTTCTTAGCATTGATAGTGAGGTAGTTCCCCCATGCCTACTCCACGGTTAATCTATTCAGACACTATCTCTAGTTAGCTGGCTGTTGACTTGTCAAGAATTCTTCTTCCCTTTGAAATTCTTATATGGGAATAAAATGTCACTGTCGACAATGGAGATTGAACGCAGATCACCAGAGAGCAAACACGGGTGATCCCATTTTGAATATGTTGATCACGTGATGGTAATGGAAATTTATATATGGGAATTAGTGTGGCGTCTAACGGATCACTCTCCGAATTACTTCGGAGGTGTGCTTGTCGAACTCTCTGCCTCTGGGCAGAGAGGAACCCAGACGAGGCTATGCCGAAGGGTAGAGTCTCATCTGGAGTGGTAGACAGCTACCCGACCCCGTTTTTACGAGCTCTACGGAGAATTTTTGCCTGAAACTACGGGCTCGGATACCCCACGATAAACTCTGCCTTGTGCCACATCCGACCGCGTGCGACGGTAGGTGAATATCTCGCTGCGAATTACTTCGGAGGTATGCTTGTCAAACTCTCTGCCTCTGAGCAGAGAGGAACCCAAACGAGGCTATGTCAAAGGGCAGAGTCTCGTCTGGGGTGGTTGACAGCTACCCGACCCCGTTTTTTACGGGGGCTACGGGATATTTTTGCCCCAGTGTACGGGGTCGGATAACCCAAAATAAATTGGGCTTGTGTCGTATCCGGCCGCATGGGGCGGTTAGTGAATATCTCACTTTTTGGATTACTTCAGAAGTGTCCTGGTCAAGATCTCTGCCTCCGAGGAGAGGATCCCCAGACGAGGCTTTGTTGAAAGGCAGTCTCGTCTCTGGAGACAGCTACCCGACCTTTTGTCGACCTTTTGGGATCGAACACCCCACAATAAATTTGGCCTTGTGCTGCGTCTTCATACGTGCGCAAGAAAACAGATGTAACTATACCAAGACCCTGGGTCCTACTCTGTTCCTTATCTTCATTAACGATCTTCCCGATGTCGTCAGTTCCCAAGTAGGCATCTGTGCAGACGACACTACTGTTTAGTCCTGCCTCAATAGCAAATCTGGTATCACTGACAAAACTAACCTGGCCGTGGTCTCGAAAAGGACCTCCAATCTGTTGTTAACTGGGGCAAGAAATGGCTGGTTAACTTTAGGGCCTCAAAAACAAAACTGTTCTTTATTACACACCACAGAAAACCCTCCGTGCCTCCCATTAGAATGTCTGATGCTCAACTCCACGAGAGCACTTCTTTGCGACTGCTCAGTCTCACACTGTCCGCTGACCTGAGGTGGAAAAATTACATTGAATCAATAGCTTCATCTAACGCAAGGAAAGTTGGTTCTCTGTGTCGTGCCAGAAATTTTTTTTTTTTTTTTTTTTTTTTTTTAGCTCGAATCCATCGTTCAAATCTATAAATCAACTATTCGCCCTTGCATCGAATATTGCTGTCATACATGGTCTGGAGCACTCGCTATTCGTCCTCGACAAAATCCAGAGACGGATATGCAGTGTGGTTGACCCTGATCTGTCATCTCGTTTACAGTCGCTCTCTCACAGACGTACCGTCGCTTCCAACTGTCTTTTCTATAAATACTTTCACGGTAACTGCTCCGACGAGCTATTTTCACAAGTTCCCAAACTGCATGAATTTAAACGTGCCACTAGGTCGGCATCTCAGTCCCACCCTTTCACTGTCGAAACGGTTAAATGGAGCCGTCTCTTCTACTCCAACAGCTTCATGTCTCTCACTTCCCGTCCGTGAAACTCCCTTCCTCTTACTTGCTTCTCTGATAGCTATAATCTCCAACTATTCAAATGCAGATGACTTGATATACTCCCCGTCCTTCTCTTGATCCTTTCCTTTATCACGCCTTTTTTACTCTTGCTCCAACTTTCTGTAACCTCTTGCGAGCTAGTGGTACTCCCCCCTTACTTGTGGTAAAAAGTTTAATATATATAAAGCGTTGTTATCAAAGAGTCATTAGTTTGACTCGCTTTTCAATAAGTGAGACAATATCAGATATTTTTTTTTTAATTTCGGATAACAAGAACTTTTCAGCACCTCCTCGTTATTCGTGATAAAAACTTTTCCTCCATTTTTTTTGTCTCAATCTTTGCACCTACCAATGTAGATGCACATATTTCTTTGTAGTGCTATGTCCCTGACAGAATAGACTTTTCATAATAATGAAGGTGGTAGGAGGATGATGTCAACAGTGTCAGTAATTCAACAATATGCAATAATGTTCAGTTTAACGATACTGTTTCAAAATGGCCACAGTATTTCTAATGTCATATAATAGTTGCCCCCCCCCACCTTTGTTAGTACGACCATTATCTCATAAATAATGGACTGTTCCGTTTTGATCGCGGGAAAAGACAAAGGACGTAGTGCTTAACGTCTGCTACCAACACCTCATAAATAATGGACTATTCCGTTTTGATCACGTGAGAAAACAAAAATCATATCAAAGACGCTACTTGGTTTCAGTCGGAAAATGAAAGAAGAGAAGTTATGTCTCAAACGTTTGTTTCAGGGAAATGGAAAAATTGTCAATTCTAAATCTTTTCATTTGTACCCCCTTACTTCTTGAAATAACGACCAGCGTTCATACGATTGTTATTGCAATATTGTGTTAAAGTTAAGATCAAATATTTAATGATTCGATAGAATTTCTACGGCTTATTATATTGTCGTAGAACTCCCCATGACCTTATTCAATCATGAACATAAGAATTAAGAATCATCAGAAATTTAAAATAGGAAAACCGTGAAATTTTCATTGGTTAAAACAATTAAACTTGCATTGATATATATTCTGTATTATTTACTAAGATGTTAACGTTATGGTTAACGGAAAAGTCAGGTAAGTTCATGGATATGAAGTGATACAATTCAATGTCTAATAAACGCAAATGAGTAGGTGATTTATTTTATTTATATTAGCATTTAAATTACTTTGGATTGGGATTGACTTATGTTTTACATATTTTGAATAACATAAGTTCATAGGATTTAACAGTTTTCTTTAAAAAAATTTAGTACTATTTGTGGTCATGTATCTTGGCTTGAGAAAGTAGCAATTCTTTCAGGAAAGGATGTTTTGGAAACTATCTAGGACGTAGATTTATATTTTGATAAGATTCGATAGCGGCACTTTCGAGAATTTTTCCTTCTAAGTTACTTTCTATTTTTTTTAATCAAGTATGGCATTCGCTAAGTTAAAGTTGTGGTTGAATTTACTTCAATGCATAACGCGTTTGATACCTTATTGTGCATAAGGTCCCTTTTGCGTTCATAGATACCTTTTTTCTTTTTAAACAACTTTATTGTCAAGTCACCACAGATGAAAATATCCGAAGAAAGCTAACATGAAATAGACAAAAAGCAATGTGCTAGCCACTTGATCTCCCCTATTCCCTAATGAGAATAGCTCTGGTAACATGGCTACGTTTGCTTACTGGCACAGAGTAATATCTTTTTGTTTTCAACCGAATATCTCATTACAAAGATGAGGGGAAATTAAGTTTATGACCGATATATATTGCTTTGTTTCTTCTTCATTGCCGAGTTGGGGACAATAGATAATTGCTCCAATGCTGTCTAATATCGCCTCTCCCTCGCCAAGAGCGTCCAATCCGCCACCGTTCATTCTGTCCCGTCTATGATGTCATCAGTCCATCGTTACTTTAGTTTTCCCCAGGGTTTTCTGCCGTCGATGCGTTCCTCCAGGATGCAGGAACAGAGGTCCTGAGCCATCATGACGTGACCAAAGTATTGCCTCTCTGTTCTCATCTCTTCCAGAAGTGCTTCCGTTTGTTTTATAATCCGTCGATCTGACACGCAGTGCTCGCCTGTAGCATTCTGTCGCGAAAAACGTTTTCTTTTTTCGCCTCGATGGCGTTCAGCGCCCAGGTTTTTGTAGTCAAACAATGCCACTGGCATCACTGAACTTGATGCTTTCCACAAGTTAATTTCACCCCAAACAAGGCAATAAAGCCACTAAGACGCAAGAAATTACTAAGTATTAGAAAGTATGAGAAATATATATATATATATATATATATGAAGAGAATCGTGATGATTCACTCTTGTGTACGTGGTATTGTGAGTCCTAGTTGTAAAGGTCAGTTTAACAACAATAATAATGGCATTAATTTATTACTGCATATGGTTTCCTCAAAATATTAGTTCTTTTTACCTAATCTAACTTGCTAGCGTTTCTTTTTTTTTTTTTTTTTTCTTTTTTTTTTGGAGGGGGGTTCTTTTTCGTTTTTGTTTTTTTTTTTTTTTTTTTTTTTTTTTTTTTTTTTTTTTTTTTTTTTTTTTTTTTTTTGTTTTTTTTTGTTTTTTTTTTCTTTGGGTTTTTCTTTTCATTTTTTTTCTTTTTTTTTTTTTTTTGTTTTTTTTTTGGTTTTCTTTTCTTCTTTTCGATCCAAGTCAGGCGATAATGCTACGAGAACACTGTATGGGGAGTGGGGGAACCTAAAGAGAATGAGAAGACTGCGAATGCGGAGGATTGAGGATTGATTAACGCCTGGACACTATCATCTAATTAATTTGCAGAGCAAGTGGCTTTTTAAAGCAAAATTTAATTCCGAATCCACAGCTGACTTTTACAAGAAATGTGTTTAGCCAAGCGAAAATATAAAAGCCTCTTGAATAGTACGGAAATGACTGTATCATTATTTGGAAATACGTATGCTTGTGAACAACTTTTTGCGAAAATGAAATATATTAAAAATCGTTTAAGAACAAGTTTAGGTGATGACCACCTGGATGATATTTTTCTCCTGTCATCGACAAATATTTCACCTAACGTGGAGAAGTTATCAAACAATAAGACTCGAACTCACACCCGATCTCAATGTGGAATTCCTATATACGATCCATAGCTAAAGATGCAGATAAAATGATCGGGTTCTCTGCTCCGCTCCAGTAAGTAACTGACTCATGCTATCCTTTATCTTTATAAGAACCAGGCCGAAAATGGAGCACTGTTGCCATATTTGGACGGGAGATGCCCAGATCTCCCTTTCCACTCTTGCATCTCGTTGTTGGAGAATAATTATTTTCCACCTTCCAATCTCTCCCCCACAAGTGGGATGTGGCGGATCTGTCACTGTTCAATCGCTACTACAACGGAAAGTGCTCGGACGAACTGCATTTCACCAGATGTAACCTTCACAGCTAGGACACGCCATGTCACTTACATAGTAGCAAACCACACACAACTCCTCTGTATTCCATCAGCAAGAAATAAGTTCCACTCAAACAGCTTCTTCCCGCGAACCACTGCCCTGTGGAACAGACTCCTTCGAGGATGTCTCCGCGATTTCTACAATCTGTTCAAATCTAGAGTCAACCGTTATCTTCTTCTCCTATCCATATAAACTACCCCTTATATTAATCCTCTACCTGGCCCTCTATAGGGGGTGAACTACAGTCACGATGAACGGGTGTCCCCTCGAAGAGGCCTCGTGCCATGAGATCATATTGGGCCCCAAACTAACACCCGATCTTCAGTGGAATTCCTATATACGATTCATCGCTAAATATGTAGATAAAATGATCGGCTCCCTGTACCGCTCCAGTAAGTACCTGACTCCTCAAGCTACCCTCTACCTTTATAAGAGCCAGATCAGGCCGAAAATGGAGTACTGTTACCATATTTAGGTGGGAGCTGCCCAGACTCCGTTTTCAACTCTTGATGGTTTAAAAGTATCTCTGAGTTTTTGTTGGAGAATAATTATTTTTCATCCTCCAATCTCTCTCCCACAGGTGGGATGTGGCAAGTCTCTCACAACTCCATGGAAAGTTCTCGGACATTCTTTCGTTCCACCAGGTCTAACTTTCATGGCTAAGACTGGTCATGCCACTTACATAAGAGCAATTCACCCATATTCCCATCAGTGAGAAGTAAATTCTACTCAAACAGTTTCTTACCGTAAACCAGAGCCCTGTGAAACTGATTCCCAAGAGGATGTTTCTCCGATCACTAGAATCTTAACCAGTTCAAGTCTAATGTGAACCATTATCTTCCCCTACCTATCCATATAAACTACCCCTTAACATAACTCGTACATCTGTTTACATTCAATGCCTCAAAAACCAAACTGGTTACATTCTATCACCGCCGATCAGGCCCTGAACTACCGCCAGTCACGATGGACAGACGTCCTCTCAAGGAGGGTCCGTGCTTTGTACTCTGAAGAAGGGTTGGTTTTCTGTTTTCCTTCGCTTAAACCACCACGTGTTCACACGTTAAGGAGTTCCATCTATCCGGGTTTGGGATATTGAGCCTCAAACTCAGACATGACCTCAAGTGGAACTCCTATATACAATCAATCGCTTAAGATGCAAATAAAATGATGGGCTCCCTGTAGCGCTCCAGTAAGTACCCGGCTCCTCATGCTATCCTCCATCTTTATAAGGGCCAGATCAGGTCAAAAAAGAAAAAGAGTAGTTGCCATATTTAGGCAGGAGTTGCCCAGTCCTCATTTTGCAGTCTTGATAGTCCAAAATCGTCTCCTAGTTTTTGTGGGAGAAGAATTATTTTTTTTTCTCTCTCACTCACTCACTCACTCACTCACTCACTCACACACACACACACACACACACACACACACACACACACACACACACCGGATGTGGCGAGCCTCTCATTGCTCTATCGCTACTACGATGGGAAGTGCCTGAACGAACTGCATCTCCTGGTCCCACTAGAGCTGGCCTTCATGGCTAGGACCCGCCACGCCACTTACGGGGGGAATGAAGGGGCTCTGATACTATGTATTTCATCGTTGAAAAGTAAGTTCCACTCGCACAGCTTCTTCCCGCAAACCACTCCCCAAGGAAAGAGACTCCCAAGATGATGTTTCCCCGATCACTACAATCTTAACCGGTTCTTGCTCTTCTATTCATATAAACTCCTTAACGTAGCCCTTTACCTCGAGTGACCTCGGGGCCTTGTGCAGGGTGAGCCTTACTGTAATAAATAAATAAATAAGCAGAAACAAATATGCCATTTAAAAAACTGATTTTTGTCTGTAGTAAGGAATTTGCATTTTTTTGTTGATTGGGCAAGTTGCTATCCTGTTATTCCTGCAGCAAAATAAGGAACTTTGAAAAACATAACATTAACTTCATTGCTTCTTTTTTAAACCTCTAGATCAAGGCAGCCTTTTGGACGGAGCAGCCTCAGGTCAGGACACTTTATTATAGCACATCTGATATCACGACCCTCCCCTGAGACACTGCATAGCTTTCTGGCCCGCTCTCTCCAAAAATGCGTTACATCGTTTCAATATGGTAGCTTAGGAGTTAATAAAAACAAAAAAAGGTATGAAGTTCACTTATTTGTGGACTATAATGTATATATAGGCGTTCATGTATTTATGTAGGCGTTCATGTATTTATATATGCACATATCCATAATATAGCTAGTCTTGAAGTTACTCATGTTCTGATGTGTACAAATCTATTCTCCATTGCAGCTGATTTAGTACACGCCATTCTTGATTTGTTTTCTGCGTTGTCACCAGGAAATTGTGTTACCTGAAGAATATCTCAGGTAAACACTAGCAGCAGCACTGATGATGGCAGTGAATGCTTTTAACTCGTGTCGTTCCCAGGTGAATAATACCACGGTTATCTGGAGCAACGAACTCGCGGAGATGCACCTGTATGCTTATTGATAAATCGATGACTGAATCGATAAGCTCCTGGTGATAATCTGGCAATATTGTGTGACACTTGGGCAGGTGGGATGCTAAATGTGGAAGAGGACAAATAATAGGTGTCACTCTCAATCACATTTGTACTGGCATGAATTTCTTTATATGCCGTGTCCTTACAGAGCATGAGTGTTTATGGCTCTCCACTACTTACCATCTTTTATAGATCTAAGCAATGATTATCTTCTTGCTATAACTTCCATTCCCTGCTCTGCCATCTATTTACACACGCTCATTAGGTAGGCTACTCGATATACAACATTGCCACTGCCACTTTTTAAATCTTTGCCTTCAATATGCCCTGTGAGTGTCAAATTCTTTAAGCTCTCTATCCTCATTATACGCTCCAGAAATTTCAACTCTTTCTGATTCTAAGTACAAGTTTTTTTTGTTTTCTTCGTTCCTCACATGTTCCGCGCATGACATTCTCAGCATCCTTCTGTAGAACTACATCTCTGTTGCCTCAAGTCTGTGAGATTTCCATCATTTAGGTACGGTGGAGTAATGGATATCGGCTCGGATTGAGGAATCGGAGAGCTGAGTCCGAGTTTCGAGTCGAATCCATTAAATTCACTTACGTACTAATACCCTTGGAAAACGTATGAATCCTCTTCTTCCTCATATATGGGTAAACAGATCGGTTTCTATAGCCTTCGATGGCAACTGGTCTACCGCAGAAAGAAATGGCAACCTGCTGCGGAGGGAAAAAAACCTACCTCGTTAGTCATGTATCGAAAGACACATGATCGCCTAAGCGTGTATGGCACATGACTGACTGTAATGTTAGAAGGAAATATCTTTGATAAATGTGACAGAGATCCACAAATATCCGATGATTTCCCGCCTTTCATTAAAATAAAGGATATTACTTCATGATGTACTCTGCTGTGCACAGGCTTACGGACATATCAGGTTGAAACACTGGTTCCCGTACGATCATCGAAGTTAAGCAACATTAAACCTAGATGGGTGACCGCCATGCAATACCAGGAATCGCTCGGAATTGTTAATCGGAGAGCCGAGTTCCAATTCCAGTTGTGTTCATTATGTTCATTTACGCGCAAATATCCTTGGGAAACGTTATGAATCCACTTCTCCCTCAGCTATGGGTTAAATAGTAAGACGTGTAACACTAAAAACATCATTATCTAAAAATAAATATTATCACAATCTAAAATTATTTTCTGGATTTAAATAACCTGCAAAGGGTTGATAAGCCATAAAAAACGAATCAATCCATGAAATACTGATTAACTACACAGGTATGTGTTTTCGTTTTATTTACATTCTCTAGAATATGAATGTTTAGAAACACCCCGTGGCCATAAAGTAAGGGATCAGTTTATATATTGATTGGAATATAGACTCGATCCACTACTTTATATCCGCATTATAATTTTTCGTTTATCAAATTTTTATTGGGTATGAATCCACCTCCCCCCCGGCTATGGGTTAATTAGTCAGACATGTATCACTAAACCATTATTATCTCTTTCACCCACAAAAATTCTTGCAATCTAAAAAATATTTTGTCTTTAGGTAACCCGCAAAAGGTTGATAAGCCTTAAAAAAACGAATCCATCAAATTAATCGTGAGTAATGGAATTATGGTGTAACGCTTGAAAACTAGAAATCATCTAGCCAAGTTCGAATTCCAGTCGAATCCGTTATATTCACTTTCGAGCAAAAAAACAAAAAAAACTCACCCCTCTCCGGGTATAGTTTCAATACTAGTGCAGACTGGGCACTTTAGCTTTGGTTGTTAACCAGTCTACGAGAAAGAAAATTGAATTCCTAAACCCGGATAGATGGAACTTCTTAACGTGTGAACACGTGGCGGTTTAAGCGAAGGAAAACAGAAAACCGACCCTTCTTCCGAGTACACGTTTGGGGACATGGAGCCAATCACCTCCATTCGGTGGAACAGTTTAATTTTAGAAACCTCGGCCATAAGCCTTGTGTGCCAGGAGGCATCTAGTAGATAGCGCACTGACAATAATTAGCCCAGAGGTGGACAGGTTTCTATCAGACCCAAAACACCCAACTGCTGTAATTATGACCGCAGTACATGTGGTACCCCGACAACCTTAATGATTTACAGAACTTATGACGTGACGTGACTGTAATAAAATGCTGACTGCGTAAGCACATGATTCCAAATTTGAGCGTCAGCTAAAACATAATATCGATTAGTGTTGAAGCAGCCAGAACATATTGATTTTGTTTTTTTAAGAGAAGCCCTTGACCAACTTTCATATATCACAAATGCCAGCGTAAATTAAGACGGCTGATCACTTCCCTATAAAAAAATGGTGAGCAAGTGTAGCAAACTGTCAAAAATCCACAGAGCCATAAGTCTAAATAGCCGCAAATCCACTCGTCCACCTCGTCGGCTTTCCCGCCTCTTGTTCACTACTACTAAATTTATTTACAGTATTTACATTGTTCGAAATATTGTCCTCATCTTTGTTGCCATATTCACGACGTTTTGGCCGTTGTACGCTCTGGCCTTCTTCAGGATCTTTTTGTATTTCTGAGGTAAGGTATTGTAATTATTACACTATTTACAATGTTCGGATTTCTTCAGATGACTGGACTTTCAAAGTGTACCCTTTATTTCATCCACTAGATTGTTCTAGTTCTACGTGCCATGCATCTACCGGATGTCTCAGTATCAGTTATCACCCTTTAAGTTTTTTTTTCGTTCACCTCGACTGTAGCCAGGTATTGAACTCACTTTGAGTCAATTCAGTGAATTCAACCAACGCTTTCATCCACTGAGCCATGGCTCCTTTACTTTTAATTTATATGCATTCGAAGGTAATCCGTAGCCAGAACATCCAGGCTATTGAACTGTTTTTTTTTTTTATAAACGATAGGAGTTTGACCCCTTTTTTTTTTTTTTATTTGTATCATGGAACCAATAGCATCGGCTTGCGCAAGTCCTCAGTGTTTTTGAAGGTAAGTGTATTTCGTCTACACAGCAAACGAGCTCCTTCATTACATTCTTGGATTGATGGCTGTTGTAAAACAGTGTTTTAACGTTGAGAACAGTCTTTTACTTTTCTGGTGATTCTGTCAGCTTTTGTCCTTTTTTTTTGTGTGTGTGTGTGTGTTTGTGTGTGTGTGTATACTCTTTCTCTCGTAAGACATTTTGTTTCTGGGAAGTGTTTTAACAAAGGACGGAAAGTGTGACAATGAAATCCGAAGGCGCATTGGGATAACGAAAGATGTCTTCCAAAAGCTAAGCAAAGTATTAAGAAACAGGGAAATTTAAATATCTGGGAAGTGTTTTAACAAAGGACAGAAAGTGTGACACTGAAATCCAAAGGCGCATTGGAATAGCGAAAGATGCCTTCCAAAAGCTAAGCAGCGTATTAAGAAATAGAAAAAAAATCGTTACAAACAAAGAAAATAGTATTAAACTGTTATGTGATATGTCCCCCTATATGGTAGCGAATACTGGACAACCTCAAACGAAGAGGCCTGAAGCAATAGTTATGTTGTTCTGCAGAAGGATACTGAGGATACCATACACTGACTATATGAGCAACGACAAAGTTTTCGATAAAATTTAAACAAAAAGGAAACACCTACTTAACATTAGAAAGAGTGAGTTGGATTTTCTAGGTCACATAATTAGGAAAGAGGTCTTGGAAAATTTAATACTCACAAGACAGATTGAAGGCAAGAGGGACACAGGAAAACAATGTATAACCTCCCTAGCGAGCTTGAGGAAATAAATGGCGGAACAAGGTGAGAAGATGCATCCTTGCCTTGTACCTCTTTATATTTTTGTATATTTACTGTACTCGTTCTCTATGCGCATGCAGGCTGTTTGCTGCCAGTATAGGTTCTTGATTATTCTGATATCTTTCCCCAATATATCAAAGTTGCTGAGCAGTTCCAGCAGATCCTTGTGATGCACTTTGTCAAAGGCCTTTGCTATGCAACGTCCTTCTGCATTTGTATTGCTTTTTCTGATAACATTACAATGTCATTAATACAGATCAATGTTGTTTTTTTTTAGTTTTTTTTATTCACGTCACTTCGCTCGTTCTTCTTTCAAGCCGTATAAACCTTTGTTGATTTCCTGACCTGCAGGAATGATCAGCGTCGATCTCTTGTTAACCAAGGGGGTTGACGCTTTAAACTGAGATGGTCGCAAGCCCCTCGCTGCTCTATCGTTATGTCCAAGGAAAATGTTCAGACGAACTCCATTTTTTATTTCTAACGTTCACTGCTAAGACGTGCCATGTTACGCGCATTATAACAAACAAACCTCATTCCCTCCGTATTCCCCTGGTGAGATACAAGTTCGACTCTAGCAGATTCTTGCTACGAACCGTTACTTTGTAGAACTGACTCTCAAGAGCATGTATTTCCAATCACTACAATCTTAACCTGTTCAAGTCTAAGGTTAACAGTTATCTTCCTCATATATTCGCGTAAACTTTGCCTCTTACTTTGAAACCACGACCTCGAGTGTCTTTCGAGCCTTGTACAGGATGAACGTCATTATAATAATAATTTTCAGTTTTCTGACGAGGATATCTAATCTTTTCGTTCTCTTTCACTCTCTGTACACCATTGCGTACTAGTAGCATTCGCGCCTCGCGTGTGGGTGAAATTATTTTAAAAAAGGGCTGTTGTTTTACCTTTTAATAATATTGTACGTTACATCAAATATTAGTGGAATTTCGTCCAATTCTAAATATGTTATCTTTTGCGTATTTATAACAAAATGAAATCGTAATATTTTGCTTTGTCATCAACAAACATTTTCTGAGATAAAATCATAGCTGACTGTAGTCAAAGGTGGGATATTTTTTCTAAAAATAGTTTTTTTTTTTTTTTTTGTTTTTTTATTACCCGAACCAGATACAGCGTCGCCCTGAACGCGCTCACAATCAAAGCCTTATCAAGAAAAGGCCCCTTATCAGTTAAGTCTTAGTCTTCGCTTTTAAGTAGTAAACAGTATAGGGTTGTTTTTTTTTTTTTTAATATATAAATGTTATCACAGATCAATGTTTCTTCGACTCTCTTCTTCGTTCGTTCTCCTTTCAACAGATATAAATCTTAGTTTGGGAAACCTTAATGTGGCGTAATGGTTAGCATGCTTGTCTTGCTAGAACCATTACAACTGAGTAGTGAGTTCGATCCTCATTGGTTGCCCCTATACTTTCGACACCTAAGATGCGCTTAGAAAATAGTCATATAAATGTTATTCTTATAAATTCTAAAATCAAACTAAGTAATACAAGCCATTTATTAACCAACTGAAATTAGAGGTTTTCATTGTTTTGTAACAAAGAGAACATTAGTCACCCTTTCAATATAAGCAATTGTTAAACATTCCCTAATCTTTTTCAGATCTTTATATTTCTCAAATAGCTTCTATATTTTAAAGGATGTTCAGTTAACTAGTTCACGTTTCTCTATCAACAGACATATTTCTAGTGTATTTGAATTTAATTGTGAATGACAAAAACTGCCATTAAAAAAAGACGGGAACCTTCTTTCAGTAGACAATTCTGTTTATGACAAAATTTATTATTTGATTGCAATTAAAATGTCCAAGAAGCTATTTGAAATATTGTGAAGTGTTTTAACATCTTTATGAAAATAAAGGCCATCATCAATTTTTAATGTTTTGCTACCTAGCTAATTAAGATGAACAACGTAGAAATTATATATTTTTATGTCGACATACCTGGGTGGGGTATACAAGATATTAAAGGTGCGTCCGGTGTACAAAGCGATGGGAACTGGTTTATTTTCAAGTGACCCTGTCAGCGCACTTATGCAGGCTCGAATAAAAGTTGCATTTTTTTATGGATTTTTGTGGTGGTGATTTTGAAAATCGGGAAACAAAGTGTGTAGAGAATTTAGTGTCTCCTGGGGATCAAGAACTTGCTGCTGTTTCGGTTGTACATGTATGGGGAATGTTACGCCCGGGGTTTCGTTGGTACTACGATAGTCGGGACGCAACGAGGAAATAGAAAAAAATAAGTAAGAGATCCCAAGGTTCGATATAAAAATAAAGAAAAGAACGTTGAGAGGAGAATTCTCCAATTTCGGACGTCGGTAAACGCAGAGAGAAAATGAACAATTCGCAGACACAGAACAACAGAAGACAACACGAGAATATATAATACAAAGATTTTATTTCTAGAATACACGGAGTGTGAATGTAAGAAAAAGAAAACTAAATAATACAAGGGATGGGGAGATAAGTTACTAATTAAACAAATATTAATGCGGCGAAATACATACGAATACGGAAATAGCAGATTATAAGATATGGAAAACATGCAGAAACTTACATAAGGTTGGAATCGACGTCGATTGACTATTATCGGGGTACAATTTGTTCAAAGGATATTTACACACTTCTTTGAGAGTAACGGATTGGATTGACAATGTTCTAACATGAATTCTTGACTGGCGACGTCCGATCCGTGTTGATGGCGAGGAGAACACACAGAAAAATCACGGGAGTTGACTTGGGTTAACGATGTTGATCGAGATTCTTGCGTCGGTCCTTTGGTTTTTGATGGCATCTAATTCTTCTGGCATCAAACGAAGTCTGGTTCTGGTGACAGCTGCTTCTTCTAATGGCAAATAGCTAAGACTGGTTTTTGGTGACGTCCGACTCCTCCGATAGCCAGCAACTATGTGTGGTTGTTGTTACCTCAACACGTGCGAAACGAAAACTGCTATATTTTGAGTCACGTGTTGGGCCCCCCAAAAAAGGTATGCGTCATTCACGGACCCTGTTAATATCATCCACAGTTATCTGTCAAACAGCGTTCGTTTTTTGGCCAGCGACTATGAAACTGGTTAACATCATTCACACCTATCTGTCAAACAGCGGACCAGGTAGGAGATGGGGGTAGAGGGGAAGGTTCTTTTCCGAGAACTGGCCCTGACTCATCTGGTTATAAAAACAATATATATCTCACAATCTGCATATTTAAGAAATAAAGAAGTTAAGATTCATATGTTTCGTCGCAAATACAAAAGGTACTGAAAATATACTTATAAAATCTGAGGTGAGGGTACAAATATGGGGTTAACGTAACAGGAGTATATGGTCAAGACATACGGCAACAAATTCAAGGGAAAGTTTTTCCTTTCTCAACAGCAGGACTGCAATAGGGATGCAATCTATACAAATAACATGAAGTGTCTGTTTGAGTAACCTGTGACACGATTGATAGATTCGTTTTCTACGGGTTATCAACCCTTTGCAGATTATTTAAAGCCAGAAAATATTTTTAGATTGTAAGAACTTTTTTTTTTTTTTAATATTGGCATAATCTAAATTTAAATATTCCACACTACTACAAATAAAAGGTTAGTAATAAAACGCCCATCAATACTGGACTTGAGAAACCTGTTTTCCTAAAAATTTCTTAAGAAAAAGATTCAATATATTTCAACCAAAAGTAATACTGACTGCTCCGTCAATGAATGTCAAATGTTCCCTTATAAGGAAACGGTTGATTTTACCATTAATTTCTCAAAAACTTTACTAATCATCGTCAAATCCTGGCAACAATAATATCGTTTTTTGTTGTTTTTTTTTGTTTTTGTTTCTTGAGCAAATCAAAGACGGTATTTTTTCCACAAGCCACGTCATTTTCCAAATGTTAATTCGAACACTGCTCTCTGAATCCTCAATCCCTGAATAGTTATCCAGGAAGCTGAATCGAGCGTGCCAGTGATAATGACAATATGTTCTTGAAATGGCCACTACGTGATTGAAACCTTGTGATTTTTTTTTCTATGGAGCTATATTAAAGGCCAGGTCTCTATACCACCCTCTTCCTACAAGCCTAAAGGAACTTAAGCAGAGAATCATTGAGGCGATGGAGAATGTTACGCAAGACATGCTAGAGCGTGATCGGCAGGAGCCGGACTACCGACTTGAAGTGTGTCGTGTCACAGGTTGCGCAGATTGAACATTTGTGAACCTTTGTGAAATCGGTTATAAAAATCTACATCCCTTTGAATATCTTGTTCGAATTTTGATAAACCAATCTTTTATTGTTCAACATGAAGCCTATTTAATTTCGTTTGTCTGGAACATGGTGTTATTTAAAGGTCAGATATTTTTTTGAGACACCCTGTATATTTTTACGTAAAAATAAATATTAACTTGAACGATACATTGCTTCTTTGATTTTCATGACCTTCAGGGTTGATCGAGTACCAAGGGAGTTATGAACGCGCGTGTGGTTGCAGTCTCATAACTATCAAATGAAATGCCTTAAATGAGTTTTGGTTTACGGTTCGTGAATGAATATATATGTGTGTGTGACACATGGAGGAACGTGTGATGCGATAAGAAAAGAGTAATTTGCTACTCACGGTTGGCTTGAAATCACGGTCCCAAGTTACTGGGTTGTGTGTCACAACCGTTGGGACATGAGAATATATAGTGTCCTTATTGTCTGGTAGCCATGTTCAAAATCTGCTCCATTTTTTTTTTTTTTTTCGCGTCCCACCTCTCAAAGTCGCGTTGATTGGACAGGGGCAAAAGGGAGGTACTCTGTTTGAAACAGGAAAGAGTTATTTCCCTTGGAATATATTTTCTTTATCCGTCCTAACAGGAGTGTTAGAGGCTAACAGTACGGCAGGTTTGGTTGAAATCCCTCCCCTAGTTCCTGAACCAACAGCTAACAGACACTTCATGTTGTTTGTATAGATTGCATCCCTTTTGCACTCATGCTGTTGAGAAAGAAAGAAAAAAACTAACTTTCCCTTGAATTTGTTGCCGTATGTCTTGACCATATACTTGACGGGCAAATGTCACGTGGGTATTCAGAAAAATGGCGCTAAATAGATTGCTTTATCTACTATTAAAGGAGGTGAGTGAAAATCATCTCGGTGTGCCATGTCATTTCATGGCTCTCCACAACTTCTTACTTTAAAATTTAAGTAATGTTTGTAATTTTACTATCCCTCGACTAACTACCCGACTGTCTTCTGATTGTAAGTACAAGGGTTTATCTATTTATATTTCCATCTCTCTTTCTTTCTCCATAATTCAATCTCTTTCTTTGCTTTCAATCTTCTATCTCTTTATCCCTCCGTCCGTCCGTCTGTTTTTTATCCCTCCATCCGTTTGTTTCTCTCTGTCTCTTCTCTCTCTCTCTCTCTCTCTATATATATATATATATATAATATTCCTGTCTCTCTCTCTCTATATATATATATATATATATATATATATATATATATATATATATATATATTTTTCCTGTCTCTCTCTCTCTCTCTATATATATTTTTTTTCCTGTCTCTCTCTCTCTCTCTCTCTCTCTATATATATATATATATATATATATATATATTTATTTTATTTTCTCTCTCTCTCTCTCTCTCTCTCTATATATATATATATATATATATTTATTTCCTTTCTCTCTCTCTCTCTATATATATATATATTTTCCTCTCTCTCTATATATATATATATTTTCTCTCTCTCTATATATATATATTTTATTTATTTCTCTCTCTCTCTCTCTATATATATATATTTATTTATTTTCCTTTCTCTCTCTCTCTCTCTCTCTATATATATATTTATTTTCCTCTCTCTCTCTCTATATATATATATATATATATATATATATATTTTATTTTCCTTTCTCTCTCTCTCTCTCTCTCTCTCTATATATATATATATATATATATATATATATATATATATATATATTTCTCTCTCTCTATATATATATATTTATTTTCCTCTCTCTCTCTCTCTCTCTCTATATATATATATATATATATATATATATATATATATATATATATATATATATAATCAACTCTAGCTATTCTTTTAAACCCTAGAAACAAAAACTGTTAAATCTATTTCAAACTGACAATGTCACAGCAAAGCAGAAGTTTAAATAGTTCTTGGCTTGTAATGATTTGTGACTGAAAAATTCATTGTTCGTGGTATTAAGAATAGAAACGTCCCTAGTGATTTCAAGTCCCCTCTCTCTCCCTGTTTTGTTTTCCATTTTACACAATATTTCTCTCTGTCCCTCAATATGTCCTGTAAGTGTCACATTTTCCAAGCCTTCTTTTCTTATTATGCGCTTCTAGAAATTTCAACTCTCTTGCCTCCCCTATTTCACTTTCCGTGTGAATAGGTATTAAGTTACGTATCATCCTGAATGAAGTGCAAACTGATCTCCCCCCCCCCACTTGTCCATCTAATAATAAAAATTTTAGCCTGCTATTATACTTGTGTTTAAGCTGAAGACAAATAAGTTTCTTCTTCTATGTGCCGCATCCCTTAAGGGCATAGGCGATCATGGCTCTCCATAACCACGTGATTCACTTTACAGTTTTTTTTTTCTTCCTATGCTAAGGCTTCCACCCCACGTTCTATCATCCATTGAAACAAGATCGTCAACTAAGTGGGTCTCTTCTTTCCGATATCACTTTTCCCCTTAATGTGCCCCTTGAGGGTTAAGTTTTCCAAAAACCCCTTCCTCATTATGTCTCCAAGGAATTTTAGCTGTCTTTTTTTCTTTAGTTTGAGTATAAGTGTTCTTTCCGTTGCTATTTTCTTCTTGCTTACTCGCTCCGTTCATGGAACTCTCACTAATCTTCTGTGGAACCACACTTGCTGCCTCTAGTTTTCTCTTTATCCGTGAGGAGATTGTCCAGCATTCACTGCCATATAAGGGGATAAATAACACACAGTAATCTTTTCTTTGTATAGAAATTTTTGAGAAATTGACTCTGAAATTCAGTTAAGTGGCATATGTGGTACACGCTTGGTCAATCATGTCTCTTTAGATTCATGACTGACTAGACAGGAGATTTTCTCGCAATAGGTTGCCGTTTAAGTTCTTTCTTCTTTCTTCCTGCTGTTAAGAATAAGCGTCCTTTTTGTTTCCATTTTCTCTAGAACTTCGTCGAACATGCTATTCTCAGAGTCATTATGTAGAACCACATTTCTGTTGCTTCAGCCATTTCTGCGAGGAGATTGTCACTGCCATATAGGAGGTCTGATATTGCATAACAATTCAGTACTCTTTTCTTTGTTTCTAACGAAACTTTACCATTTCTCAGCAATTTGCTTAGCTTTTGGAATATTTCATTCTCTGATAGTCCAATGCGTGTTCGAATTTCTGTATCGCATTTCCATTCCTCTGAAGTTACCTGTTTTAAAAGAAACCTGATTGGGGATTAGATGCGGCAGGTGAAAATGCTATTTTACTATTCAGTAGAATCTCTATATTAAAAAAATCACCTGGTTCTCCGTTCATTAATCAAATCGTCTGACACGTGAGTAATTGCAATGCATATAAGCAGGGCTAATCTTTTCCGAGCTCCACCCAAACTCAGCGTAAAAGCATCTAAAAAAAATAGAAAATACACTAATAGCAAACGAGTAAATATATAACAACATATATAAATAAATCCGTGAAAAATCGATGTAAAATAACCGAGAACCCTGGTATCAATTCCTCTAGGGAACATTAGCTTTAAGGTCATCCAACAGCTATTTGACCTTGATATAAATTTGTTTTTCTTTAATCGACAACAAAAGTAAATCTCCCGTCTCTTCAACAGAATAGCTGTCATTATTCAGTGAGTCCCTAGACAACAAATACATCACAAGGACGATCGCATTCGATATTTCAAAGGCCTTTGACAAGGTGTGACATAGATGGTTACTGCATAACCTCTTTAGCTATGGAATCACTGAAAGTGTCTTCTCAATTATCAAGTTCTTCCTAACGGCCAATCCCCTGAAGCAAATTTTTAACGGTCAGTCCCCTGAAGCAATTTTTTAACGGCCAGTTCTCCGAGGCCCAAGCGGTCAACGCAGGTATCCTTCAGGGCTCGCGTCTCGGACTAACCCCCTTTCTAATTTACATAAATGATCTGCCTAAGAGTATACACCCATCATTTGTGAATATCTATGCTGATTATACAACGGTTTATTAACTGGGAATTTACCATTATTCAATTCTGGAATCTGTAATAGAAAAACGGTAAGAATTCTCTCGTTAAAACGAATATTAGAAGAATCAGCAATTAAGATAATATACTGGCATCAACTAGCAAATAAAAAAAAATCACTTGTGAAAATAAACTTTTTATCGATTTTTTAATGAACCCCACCCAAGCATGTCGACAATAGTAGATAAGTTTACCTATCGCCCGGTCTATACTCCACTCCCGTCATTTGAACAGGATTAGAGGTTCGTCCCTTAATTCCGGATCAAGATTGGGATTCCAGTTCCTAAAGTCTTTGCATTCTCTTTCACTCGCAGTAGCTCCTTGCGTCTTAATGGTATTATCGGCTTGCTTTGGGTGAATTGAAAAATAAATTCATCACCTACAAGGGCGCGGAGAAGCTTTTGCGTTCTATTGAGAGTGGAGAGTGAACACTGAGCACCTCCTGCCCATATATTGCGGAAGTAGTCAATTTTCGGCCTGATCTGTCTCTTGTCAAAGTAGAGGACATCAGGAGGTACTTGCTAGTGTAGTACAGGAAATCGACCCTTAGATATGGCACAAGGTCGAAAATATGTGGTACCCACTGAGGATCGAACGAAACAACGACAATATGGAGACATTTTGAGAGCTTGGTCTGCTTTGACTCATTTGTGGGGTGAGGGAGAAGTGCTGAATTTTTTTTTTTCATGGGTATCTGCGCGTACGTGGACGTAACAAACTCGACTGGAATTCAAACTCGACTCTCATGTTTTCTCATTCCGAACCTCTGCACCACCCGCACCTACTGTCCATAAATTCTCACCTGGAAATCAGTGACGTCGTTGTGTCCCAAATCTTATTTTGATCCTTACTCGGAAGCTGGCTACCGATCCACAACTCCTCTGCTCTCATCAAAAGGATGACACCGTATTCATATTCAGGACTAAATTTATTAAAATTTCTTAAGGTAAAGTTTAAGGAAGCACAGTGGATTAATGGATAGCGGCTCGGACTGAGGAATCGGAGAGCCGAGTTCAAACTTCAGTCGGATCCATTTACTTACATGCTACGTATGAATCCTTTTCTTCTCTCCCAGGGTAAATAACCGTTGGTAGAAACCGGTCTAGAAGGAAAACTCTGAATTCAAACCGGCCAGGAGAGGGTTGGGCGCCATCAGGCTATCTGTGGTATGTGGTGCCCTTACAAACACTGCTTGAAGTTTACCTGGATTAAAAATGGCGGATGAACCTTCTTGCAGGGTTAGCGGCCATCTATAGTTATGGATGTAGACACGGCATCGCTGGGCAGAGCGGTTCCTAGACTAAAGTCAATGGCCAGAGCAGAGTGTTTCCCCCGATAGAATCAACGGCTATATTCCTGTGATAAAGTCGAGCCTTCAAGTTGGAATACATCGGCTGCATTTGGCAGAACCTGAAGAGGGACGGTCTTCGCCAGATCTAATTACAGATATCGTGACACACTATGCATTGCGTGGCGAAATACTATGGGCAATGATATGCCACGGCTTCCAACACAGATATCATCTCCTTCGTCTTGGGCATGGGAAATTGGTCAGGAGGTTTTTGAGGAGCGTGGAAGCTACGTAGCGACCCTATGACCACGACTGACGATGATGAAATAATAAACATGGGCAATGATATGCGTCACAAAACGTTCAAAACTTATGGGGATACCGTTTGCCACGTCGACCCGTGATGCCTTTGGGAAAGATAAATTAATCCATCTAAAATTCGTCTTGGGCATGACGATGGAAAATCCATTCCGGCTAATCACAAGCAAGCAAGATCCTCTGTTACCGGCAGAAAAAATTTTTGGATAAAATATTATTTTGGAAATAGCATATTACAATCGATTTTGGAAAATAGGATGCAATCGATTTTAAAAAAGAAATAGCTAGAAATAGTTTTTTAAAGAAAAATATTACCAGCAATAAAAATTTTGTCGGCATTAAATAACCAATCGAGGTTGATATACCGTAAAACTCAATCAGTCCATCTCCTCTCCCTCAGCTATGGGTTAAATAGTAGGACGTGTATCTGGAAACTTGTTAATGCAATATTAAATTCCAATGTCACCAGTTCCCAACGAGGTATTTACGCAGATGACACAACCATTTACACATATCTCAAAAGCTAATCCGTCAGATCTGACAAAGTAAGCCTTGCAGTTGCTCTAGAAAAGATCTCTAATTAGTTGTTAACTGGGGCAAGAAATGGCTTGTAAATTTTAACACCTCCAAAACAAAACTGCTTTCATTTAACCACTATAGAGAATCTTTTCTGCCTGCCATTAGCATGGCTGGCGCTAGACTCCAAGGGAGCAACACACTGGGCTTCTTGGTCTCTCGCTTTCCATTGACTTAAAGTAGTAGTTCTTACTATATTGAATAAGTAACTGCATCTACTGCAAGGAAAGTTGGGTCATTGTGTCGTGCCAGAAAATTTATCTCGTAAGAATCTATCTTGCACATTTACAAATCATTACATTATCACCATACCAAATGTACTGGCTTGTATAGAGCAATATATATATATATATATATATATATATATAGTATGAGGTACCTGAAAGGCCCCTTCCTGTCCCCCAATAGTATGGTTGATGCTAACCTTCATGAGTGTCTTGTTGTGCCTTGTCAGGCTAACATTTCCGACTGACATGAAGTAAAAAGATTATATTGAATCAATTGTTAGGTCTACTGCAAAGAAAGTTACTTCACTTTGCCGTGCTTGACAACTTTTCTCCCCTGAATCTATCTTGGATATCTACAAATCTATCATTCGACCTTGCATGGAATACCTTTTCCATATCCGGTCTGCTGCTCCTGCTGGATATCTCTAGATTCTTTGACAAAATCAATGAAGATGATCTGACCAGTCACCTCGACTTCAATCACATTCTCACCAACGTGACGTGTCTTCTCTCTGACTTTTACACAAATATTTTCATGGCAACTATTCTGACGAGCTTTTCCCCTTGTGCCCTGACTACATGAATTTAAGTGTGCTGCTAGATTGGCATTTAGCTCCTACTCTCTTTTAATGTTGAAATAGTTAAATGCAACCGTTACTTTTCCGTCAATAGATACTTTACACGCACTTCCTGCCTGTGGAACTCGCTTCCGTTTACTTAATTCCCTGTTAAACAAAATTTAAATGCATCGTCAATCTTTTGTCTTCCTCAATCTCGTTGATCTTTTGTCCTTTCCTCAGTCTTCTCTTTCACGGTCACTCTGTAACCGCATGCGTACTAGTGGCATTCCCGCCTTACTTCCGGTGAAATGATTTTAAAAAAATAAATAAAAAGAATGAAAAAAAAACTCTTCTTTCAATCCAATTTGTCCTATCCTTAGTTTTCTGAACACTATGCAATCTTTAACACACACCCGAGTCAATATAACTGCTTTTGTCCTTTGGCCAAGTGTAAAATTTTTATCATGCTTCTTCATGATATTAATAGCAGTCTTGTCGTTATTGATAAAAGGTGAATTTACTGCCCATCACCTGAGTCTGTTTATTTTCGAGAAGAAAAAAAATTAAATTTCCAATCCGTGCTCGACTGTGAACACTACACACACGAATCTTTCTTTTTTGTATCTGTAGTTTCTGCGGTATTTTTTTTTTACCGGTGTTGAGTTATCACCTCTGATGATAGTTACAATAAATCTTTCTCGGGGATTTTTCATAGCGAGAACGCTTATTCTTTTTCGCTCCCGAGAAATTGTGAGTACCCAACTACCGACACTGAATGTTTATTTGAAACATTTACATTTATTTTCACTTATTATTTTTCCCTGTGTAAAATGTCCTGTCAATACATTTCTTAATATTTCTTTGTTCAAATTCTATGCCTTTTTTCCCTTTGGATTTGCACAAGGCACCCCGGCATATGTAAGACGATAAACTATATCTGCGTCCCGGGGAGGGCAATAAACTACGTCCAACAGCAAGACCTCTGATCAGGAGGTTTTGAGGCGCGTGGAACCACATCTAAATTGCTGGCTTTCCCAGGTTCGCTCTGACACGGGGTGGTAGAACCTTTCAGGGTCCAAGCTATGGGCAAATAGTTACCCCCCCCCAAAAAAATGGTCAAAACACTATGAAAGTATAAAAATAGGTTTTAATACCAGCAATACTTTTTTTGGAAAGATTTTTACCAGCAATACATTTTTGAAAAAAGAAAATTGCAGCAATAAAAATCTTGTCGTCATTAAATAACCCATTGAGAGTGATATGCCGTAAAACAAACCAAATTTGTCCACCAAAATTGTTAGTGGGTCAAATGTACCAGGGGCTTATAAATTCTCATCAAAAGCGTTGAAGCCCGCAACACAGGATACAGTTGCCAGTCCCACATCCAACAAGTTTCGAATTCGATTTGTCCTTTTTCTAGACTGTTTATCAATCAAGGCTAGATGGCGCAGTCAGTTCTGTTATTAACCCATTAACCGCCAAATTCTTTTAATGCGCATTTTTGGCCCAGACAGGTGTCTTAGGAGTTTATTTATTCTTATGTTTAATTTCAGTAGTTACCATCATCATTTTTATAAAAACTAGAACATCAAATATGTATGTGTATAAAACATCAAAAATAACATTGATTAGAAATAAAAAATACTTTACTTTTCAAAATAGTCATTATTTTTTTTACTCGTGAAATGTAAAATTACGACAGAAAGTGTCTTCTTACGGCTAATAATAAAAACTTTAAAGGCTAAGTGTTGTAAAATATACCTCTGCAAATGCAATGTATGTAAGCAATTCAATGTAAATACAAGGAATAACATGCAGTGAGTTTAATTTTAACAGATTCCCAAATGGGGCTCATGGTAGGTTATGGGTTATGTATCGATTGAATCCTATCTTTTCAATGGTATTTGTTCAAAAGCAAACGAAACGGCCTCGACAGAAATTTGAACTCTGCACACCGGTTCCATTTCTATACGCCAATAGCCATAATCCAATGTATATTTTGTACATTAGACTTTCTTTATTGTTGACTTTTTTTTTTTTTTTAATCCTTTCGTCACAAGCAAGGCTACAATGTTACCATGACGCAGTGAGTTACAAGTAGCGAAAGAGAATGACAAGACTTTAGTGAGAAATAAAGAAAGAGGACAATGAAGAAACAAATTTCAGGAAGCCAGAAGATGGCGATTGATGTTGCATTTAATTTTTTTAATCGTAGGTGGCAGGCAGTGCTAGATTTACCTATAGGCTTATCAAGCTAAAGCCTAGTGCTTCAAAATCTAGGGGGTCTCCAGCCTAGTTGTATATTTTTGACACTGTCATAGGCCTTTCTTACACATGCTGTCATAATGCATTGTAGGCTCCAAACAACCCTTCAGTAATTTTAAACAGACTTCATTTTCCTCTACTCGTGAGAATGGAGGATTTAGTGGCCTCACAAGTGGAATAGATTAGGGTCTCTTTTCATTTAAATCTGACCCCTGGTGACAGGGAAGCAAGAAATCGGAGGGGAGTTCCACAGGTGAGAAGTGCAAGAAAAGAAATTACCCCCTGTCTCAATCCTTGACCTGCGGAAAGCTTACTTGTAAGTACAGTGCTGTTCGATAAAAGTGACTCGCCTGATTTTTTTTTTTTTTTTTTTTTTTCACTAAAAATATTTTTTGTCTATTGTTTTGGGGGCTTACTAATATAAAGACCTCTTCCCGACAACCTAAGGAAAAAGTTTAGTCACCCTAAGGTATTCTATTGATAATTATAAATTTGAATATAAATGAGACTCAGAAAAAAAACTCTGTGCAAAAAAAGTGACTCAGATATCGCATTCTAATGATTAAACTGGTAAATTTAAAGAACTTTTGACAAAATATTGAAAACTATTTTACAATACACTCAGAACAATATTCTAGAGAATTCTAGAACAGCTTAAATTAAATCTAGAATATTCCAGAAAGCTTCATACAGTATAAAAACAGCTTGAAATAGCCACTCAAGTCACTAACCAGATGAAAGGGTACAAACACGCATCAGAACCACTTAAGGCATCTATTATTGCCCTCACAAAAGCAGGCAAGTCTACGAGAGAAATTGCTATAACCTCGCAATCAACTGTCTCTCGAGTGCTTAGGGCACATAATGATGCCACTCCTGCTCCAAGGAAGGAAACAAGGGGATGAAAGAAAAAGATTGATGATAGAACTGGCAGGGTAATCAAGAGAAAAGTTGCGAAGAATAGGACTATAACTAGCCAAGAAATTGCAGCCAGTCTAAGCGAAGAGCAAGGTGTTAGTCTTGCCTCTTCAACAGTCCGTCAGAACAAGGTTACAAATCTTGTACACGAAGGTTTAAGTCGCTAATAAGCAAAGCCAACAAAGCTAAGAGACTTGAATGGGCTCACTATTACAAAAATTTCACCGTAGAAGACTTCTCTTCTCCGATGAAACGAAAGTTGAGCTAAATTCAAAGGATAAGGTAAGTCACTTTTATGGAACAGCACCGTATGTGTACAGCGAGTCTTGGTCATGTCGTTGTGCTCATGACCATAATTTCGAGCACTGGATACTTTACCACTTCTTTAGACTCCATCGGGCTTCAATATTTATTTAATGGATTCCCGTCTTGGCTATGACATATCTCGCTGTTGGTTTTAATTTTTTTCGTGTCGGTTCTAACTTTTAAATTACCGTCGAAGTCGATTTCTATTAAACCTAAAATTAAAATGTCATTCCCCCCTAGGCATATATTTTCAATTTCCATCCAATAATGACCAAATTCACTTCAGTTTCGACTTTTAATCACTTTAAAAAATATATATATATATATAACAGGCACTAGTTTCACCAAGCTAATTTCATGACGATACGCGCTTAAAATAAAAGTCGAATTTTAATTTATGACAGAATTTAAAGCCTCTTTACGTTTATGGTGAATTGAAAATCTAATTCATCTCTCTCTCTCTCTTTCTTATTACTTGTTTCGGATACGTTCTATAACAATTGTCTTCCCTACCAAATCCAAGATCTTGTGTCATACACAAAATCTTAGTAGGAATAGCAAGTCACAATAGGCGGAAAATTACAAACGAGTCTCAAGTACTAAGTAAAATTTTAAAAGGAAATCACATTTATTACACAATTACGAAAAAAAGGGACAATAGGGTGCACAAAAAAATTCCTTCTGAGCGCCTATTAACACTAGGATGGGCGAGGTGTCGTTTTTAACACCTAGGCTATTTATAGGGTAAATGCATTGAAAAATATCTCGCAATAATACTTGTTTATGTCCCTATCTATCTATATATACACACACATTTATATTTATATATATATATATATATATATATATATATATATATATATATGTGTGTGTGTGTGTGAAAAGTGTATATAATATATATATATATATATATATATCTCATTTTCTTTCAGTATGAGGTATACTAATATTTGTGAATTTCTTTTCAGACTTGTTATTCCTGACTTGAATATTGAATATATTAAAGATGGCTGCTTCACGGCGTAATGTAAATAAAGATATCAAAGGAGCTGGCTATCCTAGTGTTAAGGCAGGATAAACAATTTCTCATAAGATTACCATCGAGAAATGAAAAAAAAATAGTTTTGGAAAAGGCAAGGAATCTAGAAAAAGGTTAAAAGAGAAACCAATACAAGAAGGCAGTTGTAAAACAAAGGTGTAACCACCTTTTGAGAAAAAATGAAAACACCTACTTTTACCTGCCCAACAGGCGTCTCTGGAACATGTAGTACTTTTTGAAAATTCCCCTTTAAAATCACACTGTTCATGCATGGGAAAATTTCTTTAAATTCCTTTTTCATTCTTGACTCTCCAACCACAGAATTTTAATTTGAACTTCAGAATTCTTTAGTCAAGAGATTCGTTGCCACTTATCGGGCAGCCTTTCGAATACCTTTTTGAGCAAAATTCCGCGAGTTTTGATATGAAAGGTATTTTGACAAGCTTTTGAATTTGGTTTTCACGAGGGAAATTTTTTTTTTTTTTTTTCACTGCAAAACGATTTACAGCCATAAAAGGTTAATAATCAAGATCAGGTGAATATGGTGGCTGGGAGTAGAACAGACCATCCGACATCCAAAAGTTATTTCTGTGTTATTCTTGCTGCATGTGGCCTTGGGTTTTCGTGGAGAGCAACATTTTATGGACGCGTTGCAGCTGATGGACGTACAAATGGGCATTTAGTGTTTCATTGTTTTTTTTTTTGTTTTTTTTAGAACTGTATTACCTTTCTTCTAGGGCGTGGGTAGCTTTTGATGTCGGTTGTAGAGATTTATACTAGTCAAACCACTGCTTTTTACGATTTTTTTTTCTGTCAAATTTTGTTTATTTTGTGAGTTTGTATGTTATGCTATAGATATAAACTGTTAAATGCCTTAAAACACCTAAGTAATATCCAGTTACATCATTAGCAAAGTGAAAAATAAAGCTTCTGAAATATTTTTATTTTTTTATTACGCTTATTGCGTATATGGTAAAATCGAATTTTCGGCTTGGACAGGGTGACATTTTCCAAGGACTAAATCAAATTAATGCCAATATTTTTTAACAAAAGTTCATCGACTTGTGACACATGAACATGGGGTTACAAAAAAAGTCATAACTCTCTCTCTGTCTCTCTCTATATATATATTATATTATAATATATATATATTATAATATATATATTATAATATAATATATATATATATATATATATATATATATATATATATATTATAATATATATATATATATATATATATATTATATTATCCGTACAAGTGTTTTCTTTTCTGGACATAAGGTGTCTTTGAATACTGCAGCCATATCTGCTAAACTTTTTCTCGTGTCATTCTTGTTACATGCAGTCTTGTGTTTATCACTGTGGATAACATTTTTCATGTTGACAGACGCAGGACGCTTTTTGACTAAATCTTTATCAATATTTTGCAACTGCTGGACATAGAAATGTACATTTAGTTTGGCCTTTTGGGTTGTTTTTTTTTTCAGTTACGTTCACTCTGTACAAGGCCCTGGAGTCACTCGAGGTAGAGGGTTACAGAGTAAAAGGCTCAGTTTATGCGGATAGGTTGAGGAAGATAACGGTCACCCTAAACTTGAACAGATTTCCATTGCCTTTTAAAGAACTCTAAATGAACAATACCCCAACGATTCCACCGCCCATACATTACATTTCGTCTAACGAGCTCGGCTTTTGGTATCAATTGTGATTTTCTCCACTTTAAACGCTGCTTTGCGCTGAACATTGCTGTATTCAACCCACTTTTCATCATCTGTCATGATATATTTAAGCAACGGTTAGTTAGCATGGTAAATTCGTCACAGAACGAAAATTACGTATGACTCAAACTATAATATATAGCTAATGTACAAGTTAGCTTAAAGATGACTGAAAAGGTACTGCAATTAAGCTTTTTATTTTTGGTAGTTTTCTTTCCGTGTTTGCTATCAACATTTGTGTCATCTCCATATCTTATGTTAAGATTGTGGCCGCCAATGGTAAGACTGCAAATACTCTCAGAATCGCCTCGCTGCATAGTTTGAATAAGTCCGGTGAAAAGACACAGCCTTGTCTTACACCCCTTTTCTTTTTTGTATATCTACTAAACTTATTTTCTATCCTTATGCAGGCGCTTTGCTGTCCATATAGATTCAGGCTTATTCTGATATCCTTCACATATCTCAAGGTTGCTGAGCAGTTCCAACAGATCTTTGTGGCGTAATTAATCGAACGCTTTTGCGTCAACTATAAAACACAGGTACACGTTCTTCTACCTTTTTATTGCTTTACTGGTAATAGTCTGAGCATAAATATCCTTGTTTCAGTGTCTTTGACGAACCTGTCTTATTTCCGGTCTGAATCTATTGCGTGCTCTATTCGTCTGAATTCAAATAAGTTTTGTTATATGGCTCATTAAGTTAATTATCCGACGGAGTTCACATTTGTTTGCACCTGCCTTAGTGCTATGAAAACAGATCTACTTAAGCCTTCTGGTATATCACCATTGTTGTAGATTTCATTTACAATTTCTGTAATCTTGTCTACGCCGAAATCGTCTAAGGCTGCCAGCATCTCTATTACGATTACGTCTGGCCCTGCTGCTTTGTATTTGTCCAATTAGGCCAGTGCAGATTCCACTTCAAATTTTACTATTTCCGGTCCGTCAATATTTTTGTGTGTTGCCGGTTACTCTCCTTCGTCTTGGAAGAGTTCTCTGTCATATACGTTTCATCTCTGAAGTATTTTTTTCTTTGCTATCAATGTTCCGTCCTTGGATTTTATACATCCTATTGGTGAGCATGTCTTTTCTCCTGTTAGTTCTCTTCATTTTTTTTTATGCATATCTGTTATAGTGGAACACACCTATTCTATAGTTAGACTCTCCCACCTATAATTAGGAGTAGTAAGAGTAACGAGGGAGTCGCTCAGTGGCTCGGTCCGAGTTCAGTCTGAAGGCGGACGACCGGCTGATCGGTTGAACTCTCTGCCTTCGGGCGGGGAGGAACCCGAAAGAGGCTACGCCGAAGGGAGGAGTCTCTTTCGGGGAGGTAAACCGACCCTGAACCCGTTTTTACGGGTTCAATGGGCATATTTTTGGCCGAGTCCACGGGCTCGAAGATCCCACGTTAAACCGGCCTTGTGCCACATGATGCCCTCGTGGGGGAGTGACTAAATATAGTCGCTCAGTGGGTCGGTCAGTCAGTCGATGCCGGACGACCGTTAGTCGGATACTAAAGTATCAGCGACCACAACTAGATTTATTCTGTCATTACCTATTATATCAAGTTCCTAACGTTTTGTACGTCAAACCTATTTTAGGAACGACTTAGTACAAATATAAACCTCCACTGTGAAACTACTCCATAACACATTTGGCCACGAGGATTCGAACTCATACGGAGGAAGAAAAACTTTCGTTCGCCATAAAAATATCTTCTTTATCTGTGTTACTCGTTCTTTCTATTTTTGTACATTTTTCGTTGAGTCATTTCATTTTTGCCTGTCTGTATTTGTTCCTTATTTCTGTGTAGTGTCCTATATTCTGTTCGGTGTCTTGGCATCAGTTTTTGTCTCCTTTTAATCATGTCGAGAATTGCATCTGTCATCCATTCAATTCATTTTCTTTTTTCGTCTATTTTCCTTTGGGATGATCCCTATTGCTGTTGTTACTAAAGATTCTCTTAATGGGGACAACACAGTTTCCATTTTTTTATTTTGTCCTTCGTATCTGCTTTCCACACTCTCCATAAATTTTTCCTTCAGTTTCGAGTCGTTCAAGGATCTGTTGCATTCCGTCCTTGGATTTTATGCGTCCTGTTGTTGAGCATGTCTTTCGTTCGTTTACTTTGTTTATGCATATCTGCTTTATTTGTGATATACATTCCTTCTATTTTTACACATTTTTGGAATAGCATAAGATCCCTTTCAAAAGCTAAAGAATGTATTAAGAAACAAGAGAATTTCTGTTGTGTAGAAAGACAGCTGACCTTCTCTACCCTAATTGTTGAACATGGACTCATCCATCCGCTATGAGTAGAACGTCTGCTGCTAGAAACGGTCGTCGCAAAGTGGAGTGTTTGTGTCGTATAATTGCCCCACTTACGGTATTATCTTTTACTGTATTATTAATTCCTTACTCTCATTGATCAAATTTGTTCTTCACTCAACCTTTTATTCCAGTGTTTCCTTAAATTATTAACTAGAACTATGAGCATTATACGAACTTTATAACAATTTCATTAGAAATAAAGAAAAGTGTGAACATGTTATGTAATATCAACATTTTTGCATTGTAATGTACGCTGAAAAACGTCCTCACAGATGAAGAAGAGACTTGAAGCAACAGACATGTAGTTCTACAGAAGGATGCTGAAAAATCCCATGGACTGAACACATGAGCCACAAAGAATTCAACCCAAACGAGACGATAATGCTACTAAGACGCAAAGGGGTTACTAGGCGTGAAAAACAACGAAGACTTTTTATAAGAAATCGGAAACCTAATTCTAAACAAGATTTCCGTCCTGGGTATGACGATAAACTACATCCGCGACCGGGGTAAGACGATAAGCTACGTCCAACAGCAAGGCCTCTGATCAAGAAGTTTGAGGAGCGTGGAACCACCTCCTCATTGCTGGTGTTTCCAGGTCCTGACCCGGGGTGGTGACACCTGTTAGGGTCCCAGCTGGGGGGTCAAGAGTTAACCCCCAATCGGGTGTCAAAACACTACGAAAGTGTCAAAATAGGTTTTAATACCAGGAATACTTTGTAAAAAAGAATTATTACCAGCAATACATATTTGAAAGAAAAATACCAGCAATAAAAATCTTTTTGGCATGAAATAACCCAACCCATTGTGGTGTTGATATGCCGTAAAACAAAACAACCCAGCCCTAAACAAGATTTCACGGCCCTTGTTTAAGATCGGGTTTTATATCGAAAAATATTTTCTGGCTTTAAATAACTTGCAAAAGATTGATAAGCCGTGGAAAACGAACCAATATGGCCGATCTTTTAGAAGAGCGAGATCAGACCAAAATTGGATTACAATTAAATATATACCTATTTCGATCCCTGTGCTCGGAAATAATTTGACTTAATATTTTTATGATTTTTTTTTAGGATCCCGTTATAACATATGCTACAGTTCCCCATATTTGTTCAATCCGCATTCTTGGAAATGACTATAAACTGCATCCAGCAACAAAGCCTCTGATCGGGAGATTGGAGGTTTTCAAGAGCGTGGAACCAACTCTTAACCGCTGTTGTTCCCAGGTCCACGCTGACCCGGAGTAGTAACACCTGTTGGGGTTCCAGCTATGGGCAACTAGTAATCTCCCCCCAAACATTATGGAAGTATAAAAATACATATTATAGTAAAAATACCAGCAATACATTTTTATATTAAAAAAAATACCAGCAATACCTATTTATTGTTGAATTACCAACAATAAATTTTATGTCTATATATTTCTGAGATGAGATATTGTAACTATTTACATAGTTCGAGCTGTTGTCATCATCGTTATTGTCATATTCACGTTTCGGTCGTTGTACTTTCCGGTCTTCTTCAGGACGTTGAACTTTCGAACCGAACCTTTTATTTAGTCCACTGGTGTAGATTGTTCTAGTTCCACGTGCCATGCCTTTTCTGGATATCTCAGTTTCATTCATTTCTCTTTAGTCACTGGATTTCTTCAACCAACGTCTTTATCGACTGGGCCATATGTCCGTGGGGGACATCAATGAATGAATTTTTGGCGCTTAAAAGCCTAATGTTTGGTTAAAAAAAAAAAAGTAAAAAAAAAAAAAAAGGTTACTGAGGTATTAGTTTTATAAATCCAAAAAATCCATTCACTAATGTCCCTCAAGTGGATAAAGGCGTTGGTTGAAGTAATACCTGGCCACCCAAAAGGTGAACATATATTTAGAATGTTGAGTTACTAAAGGAAGATAACTGAAACTTAGATATCCAGAAAAGGCATGGCACGTGGAAGTAGAACAATCTACCCCAGTAGACTAAATAAAGAGGTTTGTTTCGAAATTCCAACGTATATCACCTGAAGAATGCCGGAGCGTATGACAGCCGAAACGTGAATATGACAATAGATGACAATGTAAATGAATTTTAGCGAAAAATGACGAACAATACATTTTATCTGTAGTTGAAGCCATAAAACTATGCTCAAACTAATTAGATTCCGGTATTAAATAACCCATGGAAGTGTTGATATGCCGCTAAACCAAATCAATCACTCAATTGATTAATCCGACCATGAGCTGAATGGTCTCTCTCTGCCGTCTCCAGTGTCTATTATTTAAGGTTGTCCTTGTTTTATACTGGCTACCAAGCAAAGCGAGAAAGCCCGGTCTACCCTACGTTGAAGTGGGGGATACAAAATGATAACACGAGACTTGAATTCTCATTACGTAACATTTTATTTAATATCCAATATTTCGCCAGTTACTCTCGGCCAGTATGCGCCCTCACCAAACCGCCGTAGAGTCCTCAACCAAACGTCGCCCTTACATTTCGTCTGCGATGTGTGAGAGACTGCCTCAGTCATTTTTCGGGCAGTAGTTCATATGTCCATCTGTCCAACATTCTGCCTCGCTCCGCCAACGCTTGCAACACCGGACGTAGGTATGAGGTCACGTAAATTCTGCATTCGGTGACTGGGAATGCACCCCCCTTTCATATCGGCACCGCAACTAGCTTTTCTTGACAATCTAGTGTTAAATTTGATTAAAAAGTCTATACCGGGATCATGCTACATTTGTTATTTAATCGATAGCTGGGGTGAGAAAAATTGTATTTATGCCTTTCCCAAGGATGTAAGTGAGAAAGTGAATGCAGCAGACTAGGTCTGAATTCGAACTCGTCCTCCCGTTCCCACTTTATGCGTTGATAATGCTACCCGTACTATGCTAATCCAGTAACGATATGACAATTGTCGAGACAAGCTAGAAAACACTTGTTAAATAAAGTAGAATCTTCAAAGACTCGTAAGAAGTATTCAATAATTTCTGCTGATATTTCCTAAGTAGATCTGATTTTGTCTAAGAGTTAGGTTCTTTTAACTGATGGGTAAGTTTTATAGAAGAAAATAGACTGTTCTCTGCAGTGTAATTTGCCATTTTCAGACAAATACTTCCGATATACAGAGCTATTCTTGGCATCTTTGAAACAGTCATCACAATCGCTTCTTGAGTTGCCCCATTATATGACTCAAGTACAGAATAACACATTCTTTCTTCAGTATAACTCGCTGTTTATATCTTCTTCCATATACCGTGGCACTTCAGGATTTGGGGGATCATAGCCCTCTACATTTTCCCGTTTATTTTTCTTGTCCCAAATCTCCTCACAGATGAAGAAGTAACTTAAAACAACCGAAATGTAGTTCTATAGAAGGATGCTGAGAATACCATGGATCGAATATATGAACAATGACAAAGTTCTAAAAACACGGGAAACAAAAAAAAAAGACACTTATTTCAACTATCTCTTTTTGATGTTAATATTTCTTGCGCTCATAATGAGGAAAGAAGGCTTGGAAAATCTGATGCTCAGATCGAAGGCAAGGGTGACAGGAAAACAACGCATAACCTACCTAGCGAGCTTGTGTAAATGGATGGCGGAGCAAGGTTTGGGAGAGATGGCGAAAAGACAAAATTTTTTGATTTACAAAGGACAGGACGTTGTGGAGAGCCATGATCGCCAACGTCTTGCAGGGACCCGGCACATAAAAGTAGTCTTCACCTCTTTCTGCTTTATAGCTATTCTCCAAACGTAGCTTAGATGTGGCACAAAGCCGAAAGTATGGGGCATCTGGTGAGGATCGAACTCACTTTTCAGTAGTAACTGACATAGCGAGACAAGCTTGCTAACCATTAGATCACGCCGAGGTGCCCATCTTTCTGCTTTATATTAACGATCTCTATAAGACTGACTGATTTTGTTTTTTCGGCTTATCAGATCTAAGTGTTATTTAAAACCGAAACCTATTTTGGATGGCAAGAATACGTGTTAAGTGAATATCCCTATAACAATGATTTTTTTTCCAGATAAAATGTTCTACTATTTAACACGAAGTCGGGATGTTGGGGAAACAGATGAATTCATACCTTTCCCAAGGTTATTTCGCGTAAGTGAATGAAACGAACCAGTCTTGAATTCGATCTCGGCTCCCCGATTTCTTATTTAGAGCCGCTTTCCATTACACCAACCGCACATCTGATATGCCTAGAAAAAAAAACATACTCAGATCGTTAGGAAACATCTATGCAAATCATAGCTACGTCATCCTTTGATAAGAAGGTCGTTATGCTCAGATAGCTTCTTCCCAAAAAACCATTATTTTGTGTAACTCCCGCGGGGATTCTTTCCCCAATCTCTATTCAGCGTCTGCTCGCTGATAATGAAACGTTACCAGCTTCGTTGTTGAGTTATTGAAGCCAGTTTTTTCCTCGTAGTGCCGTTAGGGCTCGGTCAGAGGAAAGATCACTTATCAAGCTCTAATCATTTAGATTTTGATAAGTTTACCCATAAAATGGTATCATCTGTATAGATATTAGTAATGATCTGATTTGTATCGCTCCAATCAAAGCCATAAAGTCACTAAGATGCATGTGGTTACTTTGGTATTATTGGCTACACGATGATAGATGCATACCTATTCACAATTTGACAAACAAAAGATTATAATATCGAAGTAAGTTGGGGACCAATTCTATATTAAAATCAGTATGCAAATTGATCCCTCACTTTGTAACCATGGTAGTTTATATGCATTTACATTCCAGTTAATGTAAATAAATCTAAGACAGGGCTGTGCAGTTTATCAGTACTCCATTGATTGATTTTTTTTTTCTACGGCCTATCAACAAACAAGAAATTATAAAGCGGATATAAAGTTGGGGATCAATTCTGTATTAAAGTCAATATATAAAATGATCCCTCATTTTGTGGCCACAGTAGTTTCTCTACATTTATATTCCAGAGAATGTAAATAAATCTAAAAGATAGGACTGTGTAGCTAATCCGTATTTCATTGATTGATCGATTCGATTTCTACGGCATATAAACCCTTTGCATTTAAAGCCAGAACATATTTTAGATTGTAAAAATTTTTTGTATAGTTTTAGTGATACACGTTTTACTAATTAACCCATAGTTGGGGGAAGAAGAGGGGAATTCATACTTTTCGCAAGGGTATTTGTTTGTAAATGAATATAACGTACCCAACTGGAATTTGAACTCGGCTCTCCGACTGACAATTCCGAGTCATTATCCATTAAACCGCTCGCACACCCAAACTTATAGCAGCTGGTATTTCTAAGCGATCACCCTTCTCGGTACAGACAAAGGTCGACGTTGCTTAACTTCGGCGATTGTACGGGATGTGGTCTCCAGTCACGGTGCTGTTCCTTAATATATCAGTAGGCGGAAAACACCACTAACTTTTCTCTGACCATTCAATTTTCTTTTTCAGCTAAAATTGCTTTTTTTCGTAATTAGTGCAATTAAGCAAAATCTTGACCAAAACACGTTCCTGGGGTGGGAGAAGGAAAAGAGGCAAGCAATTTTTAAAAATCATATTTAGTATATTAAAAGAAAATAATTACACAATTAATCCGTTAAGTTTCTGTGGAAGCGTATTTGAAAACATTGATTGTCTTTATAATTTTTTAGAAAATTTAAAAGACAGATTCATTAAAGTCATTTTGACGCTTTTTCACGTAAAGCCATAATCTAACTGCTTTAAATCTGATCAGATTTTTCTTTTCCGCTGTTTATGTTAATCACAGACTATATTATATAAAAAGAGCTAATACACTGTCCGTCGCACAATGTCAGCATGTGACGTTATCCTCTTGTATGGCAGTAATTGCCGGACTATCTCCCCACGGACGAGGAGAAAATTAGTTTTAGGCTGGAGGTACAATTAGCTCTACGAAGGAGCTGGTTTAAAAGAATTGAGGAATTCAAAGTTATTTCTTCAAAATTATCATTGTTGTTTTCTAAGCAGGACCAGGCGTCCCTTCAGTTTTGTCCCATGAGCCTTAGTAGCCCTCCGCGGGAGCTGTCTTGAATGCCCGCACGAAGTGCGTATTTTAACTAGTATTCCATAAAATAAGTAAAAACGAACGACCAAAAATATGGATTTAAAATCAAAGCAAAAACAAAAGTGTTTACAGTCGGATAATCGATCTAAATATTCTTTATTACAAAAGAATCAAACCCAAATTATAAAATCAGGAATCTTTTAAAACTGATATCCGACATAATCCCCGCCACTTATTCTAAAATCTCATTTAACCGACTCCGATTTTTATATTTTGGCGCCGTGCCTGAAAGTTCTCAGATTTCTGAAGAGAAACAAGTCAAAAACACTCCCCATATTAAAACGTACGCTTCATACATCGATGTATAACATTATCGCATATTTTACTTACATTTGTGAGAAAGAAAAGAAGTAATTACAAAAAAGAAAGATTTATAAAGACTAACCAAAACAAAATAGTTTCTTTTCTTTTCTTTTTTTTTGATTACTTTCACTTTCATACATACTTTATTTTATTATTTTTAACGCGATTCAAAATTGAAAAATAATGCTGTCGGGTATATTGAAATATTTTAATTTAAGAGTTTTAATTACCGGTGTAACGAGAATATAAAACATTTACAGCAATTATTGCTTTTTTGTTTTTTTGTTTTTTTTTTTCCTTTTCTTTTCGTTTCAGTGCTTCCGGGTTTTCTTAGATTCTAAGATACATTAATTCAGCTTTTCTGACTCCGACCTTTATACTTTTTACAACATTTATTGAACTTGTTTCCTTGTTTTTTCTTATGCGTTGTTTTATTTGATGTTTTTTTTTTCTTTCTGTTTGTGTACTTTTATGTTTTTTAATGTTTAGGTGTTTGTTTTTCATTCATTTTTATTTTTTTCTTGTTTGTTTTTTGTTTTAGTTTTTTTTTTTTTTTTTTGTTTTTTTTTTTTTTTTGTTGGTCTTTTTTATTTCTTTTTTCTTTTTTTTGCTGGTTTTCTTGTTTTTTTTCCTTTTTGTTTTTTCTTGTTTTTTGGTTATTTTTTCTTATTGATTTTTCTTGTCCTTGTGTCTTTTTGTAATTGTTTTTGTTCCATTTTTTTGGTTTTCTTTATCTTTTGTTTTTATGCATTTTTATTTTCTTGTTTGTTTCCCTTGTTTATTTGTATTTTTTTTTTTTTTTTTAACCTTTTCTTGTGATTTATTTATTTATTTATTGCTTTTTCTTATTTGTGTATGTCTCTTTTTTGTTTCGTGATATATTTGGTTTCTGTTTTTTTTTTTTTTTTTTTTTTGTGGTTATGGCAGTTGTTTTTGTTGAGTTGTTTGTGGTCATTGTATTATTTTAAGCTAACAGATTGGTTAATGCCTACTAAATTAGTCCCGCTAATCACTAAGTAATTTTATTTTCACTGGATTTGCCACTGTGGTGATTTGTTCGACACCAGAGGTTCTCAAATGGGAGGCACATGGCTCCCAGCAGAGAAAATTGTCACTTATTAAAATTACTAGCAGACTATTTAAAATATAAGCTACTTTTTCTGTCAATTTTTCGCTACCAAAAATATTTTGAATCTCTGTAAATTTCCTGCTGCGAATATGAAAGTTAGCGATGGGAATGTTTAGAAGCCAGGGCATGGATCGCTTAGTGCCGATTGAGGCAAAAGATTCATTTTCATCTAAAATTCTACAAGTGTTAATAAAATAGCTTATTCACAAAAGTGATGGTTTCAAAATACCTCGCGCTAACTTTTTGCTTCGTGGCGGATGGTGAAGCGATGAAAATTTGACCTTGTAAAAATATTTAACTTGTCCTCAAAGGAAAAGAAAGAAGAAAGCTGATAAAGCGTAAATCCCTAAATTTTTATATTTGTACGACGATATGTCATACATAGCGATATCTCCTACCGGTGGCCGATTTCATCTGTTGGGTGGGCAATGAGCAACTGAACCGAAAATGATGAACGATTGGAAATTTCGATGGGTGATACAGGATTTTGAGTATTAAACATATATATGCTACCCGAAAAAAATATTCAAAGCAGATATGCAAATAACACAAATAATAAATATAAAAAAAAAGTCTAAATGGGAATAACTGAGTCACATTCTGAGATAAATATAAATATATCCCTGCAAACAAGGAATATTTTCTATTGTTTTGAGAAAGGCCATTAACATTCAAATAGTTCTTCAGTATTAGACATAGCAAAGATATTCGCTGAATTTTTTTATTAGTTGCTAGTAGTGTATATTATTTTTAATTTTATAACTGTTGTAGAGTAGTTTCACAGTGGAGGCTTGTATTTCACTAAGTCGGTCCTAAAATAGGTTCGACGTACAAAACGTTAGGAACTTGATATAATAGTAATGACGCTGAGAAATCTAGTGGTGGTTGCTGATACTTTTAGTATTCGACTAACGGTCGTCCGGCATCGACTGACTGACCAACTCCCTGAGGATATTCAGTCACCCCCTCCCCATATGGCACAAGGCCGGTTTAACGTGAGATCTCCGAGCCCGTAAGCTCGGCCAAAAATATGCCCATTGAACCCGTATAAACGGGTTCAGGGGCAGTTTACCTCCCCGAAAGAGAATCCGCCCTTCGGCGTAGCCTCGTTCGGGTTCCTCCCCGCCCGATTGGTCAGCTAGTCGTCCGACTTCAGACTGAACTCAGACCAACTCACTGAGCGACTGGCGACTGCTGCTACTACTACTTATTATAGGTGGGAGAATTGATTAACAATAGAATAGGTGTGTTCCAGTATAATAACTATGAACAAAAATTGCTTCATTTCTTCTTAACTGTTGCAATGCTAGCCATAACATGAAATTAAATTATACATGTAGTTGTCAATGGTAAAGTCTTCTTTCGTTTGTTTTTGTTTTTTTGTTTTTTTATAAGGTAGTTGCAGCATAGCAGCAGCCGCATAATCCAGCATTATTTCTTATCTCCCTTTGGTATTTTGTTATTGCATCATAAAGTCAGTTTATGAACCAGTTACAAACATTTACGAAACAATTTTGGTATGCTTTTGAATATTTATTATGCACGTGGGCGATGACGCCAATTGTTTTGAGAACAGTTGGACCAAACAAAAGATTTGTTAATAACTGCTACTCACGCGGACTGACCAACTGACTTGATACTTTGCACTTTTATTTATACTTCAGACGTGAGCGTAATTGTATATACCAGATATACTTACCTGGCTTATGTCAGAGGGTATCCCACAGACGAGACTATGCCCTTTGGGCAGAGTCTCGTCACGGGAAGCTGACTCCGTTTTTTACGTGGTCTATAGGGAATTTTTGCCCAAGCCTACGGGCTCGGATTCTCCACTTTAAACTCGGCCTTGTGCCACATTTTGCTGTGTGGGGCAGCGGGTAAATAATCATACCAGATATACTCTGTCTTTGGGCAGCGTGCGCTCAGTGGGGGGGGGGGCTCCGTCAAAGGACAGTCACAACTGAGGAAAATTATACTGAGAGGTGCCCAGGCCTGGGAAACAAGTGTCCAGGCCGCGCCCTCTCACTGCACAAGGGTGGAGGGATGAGTAAATACAAATTACTATAAAGTAGAGCTGTGGCTTTTCCATGAAATGAAAATAATTGTTTATACGGAAAATAAGTATCTACGTACATCAAATAGGCTTTAAATTGAGTGGCAGCAGAAGAATTATCGTTGAACTTTTAAAAGGTAAGCTTAAATATTAATTCAGTACTTTTAAAATTTTAAGCTAGCTGCAATTTTTGATACAAAAGAAAAATTAGTTACTCCTCTTGAACCATGAAAGCAACTATAATGGAAAGTATAATATATTAATATATATATATATTATAACCTCGCATAATCTGGCAACCCTGAATCTGAGCTCAACGAAAATCGTTCCCTGTGCCTAATTTTTCTAGGGCTTTTGAATGAGCTATGAATCATTGGAATCTGACCAGGGGGAGCGGAAGAGTTGCTTGAAAACACACACACACAGTACTTTATATGTAAGATTTAATAACGGATATTTAACAAAAGATGCTCGGCTCTATTTAAAAGTGTGTTAATTGAAGTCTATATATTCTAATAACTATACATGCTTAAAGTCTGAAATTTTGTAAATTAATAATTAGTTTTAATTGCAAGCATATTTTATCTTTCTCTATAAATTATAAGTTACCTTTTAGGTTGGTATCCTCTCAACAGGGATTTTTTTCTTGTATGTGCTGTGTCCCTTCAGGGCGTATGCGATCATGCTTCTCCACAATTTTTCCATTTACTCAAGCTCGTTATGTAGGTTATGCGTTGATTTCCTATTCCCCCCACTCCCTTGCCTGCAATTTATCCTGTGAGTACCAAACTTTCCAAGCCCTATTTCAAATTTCAACTGTCTTCATGTCTATGGATCTGGATGGGTGACCGCTTGGGAATACCAAGTGCTATAAGCTTGAATGGACGGGTCGTTTAATTGATAATGGCTCGGAATTGTTTATCGGAGAGCCGAGTTCTAATTCCCATTGGGTTGGTTAATACAGTTGGAAAAGGTATGAAGCCACCTCGCATCCCCCATCTATGTGTTAATTAGTAAGACTTGTATCACTAAACCATTTTTATCCCCAAGAAAATTTTACAATCTAAAAATATTTTATGGTTTTAAATAATCTGCAAAAGATTGATTTTTTTTTTTTTTTTTTTTTTTTTTTTTTTTTTTTTTTTTTTTTTTTTTTGTTATGGCATATCAATCAATATTCTTGATGGTGAGAAAACGGATTCTTTTTGTTTCTATTTTCTCTAAAATTTCATCGTTTCTCAGTTGTTCGGTGCATGGTATCCTCATTTCTGACTCTTTTTCATCTTTGAGGAGATTGTCCCGCATTCATTGCCATATAGGAAGACTGATATCACATAACATTTCTGTACACTTTTCTTTGTTTCTGTTGCTTCAAGTCTCTTCTTCATCTGTGAGGAGATTGTCCAGCATTCACTGCTATATAAGAAGACTGATATCACGTAACAGTGCAGTAATGTTTTCTTTGTTTCTAACGAAATATCGTGTCTTTACCGGTGTAATGGGAATATAAAACATTTACAGCAATTATTTCGGGATTTTCATTAAATTTTAATTAAAAAGACGTTTTTATTTTGTCGGTATCCTGATTAATTACCAGGATATGTTCTGATAATGTTTTCGCTATAATTATAATCCGATTAATTTGTCCATTTTAGCAAATTTTAAATTATATACAGATTTTTAAACTTTCTCTTCACAAACACAACGGCTTCAGTCACTTTAACGTTCCTGGTGTTTTGAGATGCAAAAACAAAATGGAAAAATAGAAAAAAAAAGGTAAATATTATTCAAGTAATACGAAACAGTTTAGTACACGCTTATTATAAGCAACACGTTTGTTAAAACTGCACTCGATTTTAATGAAATCTTAATAAATAATATCTACTTCTGGCGTTAGTGTGACTTAAGCAACAGAAAAGGACAAAGAACAGAAAAAAAACAAGTGTAAAATCTAACAACAAGCGAATTCTGTTTATTATACTAGTTGGTTTATACTGAGATGTGAACCTGTGACCCTCTTTGCAGGAGAAACCGTCATTAGATCCGACGTGCTTTAGACCGACTCGGCCACGGTGTGCGTCGTCGTTTAAACGCAGTTCAATAGTGCCTTATAAACGCAAATCTTTCTCTGACTCTCGAAACATTCATATTTGCTTAATTTCGTATCCTAACGTGAACAAAGCAATATTTTAAAGACATGGTGGATTTTTATTTAGATTTTATTTATTAAACAGCATATTAATTTTCGTCTATCGGCCAGAATATTCCAGAAATGTTATTAGGGGAAAATATTCATTCTATTCGACACGTCTAATCCGTTTCAAAGCACACTGCAAATCAGTACTACTGCTCGTTTCCAAACATTGGTCATCTACTCAGGCCCATTTGTGTTTCTTCAGCAGCCACAGGGCCAACCTGTGGTTTATACTGCATCTAAGCTGAGCGGACCTCTGTTACAGCTCAAGTATTTTCCCAACCAGGGCAACATACAGTTTAAAATTCAGTTGTTTTTTTCCATTACCAATCATTCCATTGCCAATCATAGTCAGATATCCTAGACTGGTCTGCTATGTAGCCCATACTTGGGTATTAGACACAAATATAAAAAATTTAAACAACTTAATAAATTTGTGCAAAGGTAAACAACCAAGTATTAGAGAAAATTTTATATTGCTCGTTTAAAAATGAATCATGTTTTCTCGAAAGAAAAAAATGAGATGTTCACTTGCTGAAAGGAGTGGTAACAGAAAAACTGAAATCTTTCTGACGGCCGGGTCTTGAAGAAAAAGTACCTCTCAAACTTTTAAGCAACTGCACACTTAGTGTTCGATTCGGTTGAAGAAAGACCTTTGGCCTTACTTCCGCTGCATCAGTGTGTGAGCGGAAATCGGAACTGGTGATAACATAAACAGTAAATGGATCTGGTGGCTAGAATAAACAGGGCGCACAGGTGTCCTGAGCGGAAGGTAATGTGTGGGTGCCTGTCGGAAAAGGCGTGGTCACACGACGTTGCGTAAGTGACATACCAGAAGAAGGCGTTGCCACGTGAATTTGTGCAGGTGTCCAAATGTTATATAACCTGTCTGATTCTACATCTGAACAGAGAAGGTAGCTAGAGGCTCACCACCGAAGATTTGTCTCCGTCAATTCCTATCTGCGCAATCATAACCTCTGTGATTCTCCCTCACTCGACCCAGTCGCCGCAATTTGAACAAATATATTATATAATATATATATATATATATGTGTGTGTGTGTGTGTGTGTGTTTACTCGCCTTATTTGAGCGCAGCAGTAATATTCGTCCTGGGTAAGACGATAAACTACATCCAACAGCAAGCCCTTGATCAGGAGGTTTTGAGGAGCGTGGAACCACCTCTTGATTGCAGGTGGTCCCAGGTACACCCTGACCCGGGGTGGTAGCACATGTTAGGGTCCCAGCTATGGGCAAACAGTTAATTATTACCAGCAATACTTTTTTGTGAAAAAAATTATTACCAGCAATACATTATTCAAGGAAAAATATTACCAGAAACAGATTTTTGGCAAAACAAAATATTATCAGGGGTAAAAAAAAAATTGTCGGCATTAAATAACCCATTGGGGTTGATATGCTGTAAAACAAAACAAACCAACTACTCAGCAGCAATATACAACACTAGTGGCAAATGAAATTATAACGGCACACTGAGCAAAAATTTTAACGGGTATATATTTAAATGTTGTGAAATAAAATCATATATTTAAAAAAAAAAAATACAAATATGAACTATAATACTTAAAATTAACATAATCGGAAAATAGCGAAAAGAATTATTTGAATTTGAAATTTCTAAAGAAATCGTAATTCCTCGTTGGCAACTATTTTTTTTTTTTTGCTCCTCCTCCTCTTCTCCTGAGTCGGTGAGAGTGTGTAGCATGTGGCGTGGTCCAGTGCTAGCTTAGTTGTAGTGGGTGTCAGACGTCACTTTGAGGTGTTCATTTATTCAAATGCTAACACTGTACCACTACTGCTTCCACACACACACAAGCACATACATAAATATGTAAGCCGTGACAACATTTCGCTGCACACTCAAGAGGATCGCGCTGCACGGCGATTGAGAATCAATATATATGCGGATACAGTAATGGATATCTGCGCGGAATTCAAATTCCGGGCGAGTCTCTTCTCTGCTAGGTGGTAAATAACAGGATAGGGTGTGTTCTCTAGCCTTGAGTGGCAAGCAGCCTATGAGGAGGAAAACTCTATATTCAAAACTGTGGAGAAGGTAACGGGAAACCACTCCACTATCATTCCCAAGAAATCATGGCAATTCACAGATAATAAAAAAAAATATCTCCTCCTGGTACCTCGACCTCATGAATTCAAGCGTACTACTAGATTGGCTGTTAGGTCCCATCGTTTTACCCTTGAAATAGTAAGATGTACTCCTAAGTTCTATTCGAGTAGATTCTTTTCTTGAACGTCTCACCTGTGGAATTCTCTTCTGATTTCTTACTTCCTGTCACCTACAATCTTCAAAAATGTAAATATAATGTCAATCACTATCTTCACTTTTCGTGATCCCTGTTCTTTTATTGTCATGTCAGTTGTTCTAATGAGTTCCCCTCCTTGATACCTCGAACGCATGAATTCAAGCGTACTACTTGATTGGCTGTTAGGTCCCATCGTTTTACCGTTGAAATAGCTAGATGCAAAGTTCTATTCTAATAGTTTCTTCTCGTCTGTGGGACTCTTTTTCTTATTTTTTGCTTCCCTGCCACCTACAATCTTCAAAACCTGTTCTCTTATTGTTCTTTCTCTGCAATAAAGTCTTCTGATTCTCTTTCACTCCCAGTAACCCCTTGCGTCTTAGTCGCATTACCGCCTTGCTTGGGGTTAAATGATTTTAAAAAAATTAACGATTCTCAAAACGCAGGACAAGAACATGTCCCACATCAGTTAATGCGGGACATCGTCGATCGGACCAAGAATTTTTAGCTATCACAATTAATGGGTGTTCTCATGAGTGGGAGTGGGCATGCCCAGGGCACTTATTATGGTTTAAACTCAGCCCTAGACCTTAAAGCGGACTCGTACATACGATCCATTGCTAAAGATACTACTACTCTTTCTTTACCTTGCTTATTCATCGACTACTTGTTTCTCTTGTATAGACCTTCTACCTTAACCTTGTGTTAGTCACACGAGGTGTCTTGTTACCCCTAATGTTTTAAGGGACTCGTAATTCCTCGTTGTCAACTTGTTTCTTTTGCTCCTTCCCACTACTCTTCTTACTGATAGTGTTTGTAGGGCGCGATGTGATGCAGTTATAGCTCGGTTGTTGTGAAAGGCAGACGACGCTTTGTCTTTCTCGGGGTGTTCTGTAACCGCAACCTGACTAGTGAAGGTAAGTTTTCATGAGATATTCGCTTGAAATATGAAATCATGAAACTGGCTTCGTCTGATCGTCTGTTTATTCGTGGCCAAGCGGTAAGTCGCACCGGCTAAACGGTGGCTTCTTCCATTCCAAGAGATGTAGGTTCGACTCCAACTGATCAACGCAATTTTTTTTTATATGATTTCTCGAACATTCAGGCCGGTAATTGAAAAGAATTAAATATACTGTCTAATATGTAAACGGGGCGCCTACTCGAATACGAGTATCTTCTAAAATTAACGTTTAAAGTGATAATAATTATCCGTTCTGTAATTATGAGTTTAGTTAATATAATAATATTATAAGCATTGTTTATCAGCCAGCCATACTTTACCGGCTATTTAGTGTCAAGAAGAATCAGGCTTTAGTCTCCCAGTACGCTGATTACTAATGAGCATTAGTGTAGCCATTGATACACTAACACTGTGAATATAGAAAGATGAGTTACACGCCCGTAATAAATAAAAAAAAAACATTTAATAAGGCAAACAACTTACATACAAATATTAAAAAGATTTACACGTGCCCCAAAACAAATGGTTGTTCATACTGTCCAAAAAACAAGAATGTTTAACAGAACCACAAAGAAATAACATACCATCCTTACGGCCATTGACCGTTCGTGGCTAGGTGAATTAAAATTACTTTTTTTCTCCACATTAGGCTGTGCACATATTGTCCATTTTCCACGTGTGTGGATACCCCGGTGGTTAAGAAGGTAATAATCGTTCCTCTAATGGAAGTAAAGAAACAAGGGAAGAAGAGTTCTCACCCTCTAAAAGGGGCTGAACTCCCATTCACTCACCCAAGGGAAAACAACTGTAGTCACCCTACAATATATTTCTATATTCTGTAAATATATTGTGGGTATTTTTCATGAACGTTTCTCTATTTTCGTATTGGTGTGTTTAACCTACAATTTGAATCATGTTTATGCAACAAATTCATTATAATTTTCATTTCAATGAATAATTATATCTTCAGTTTGTAGCGGATCTTGTGTTTACGTGTTGTTAAATTAGAAACACGTGCTGTTTATTCCTGCTAGAAGGTCCACCACAGATTTGTGACTTTCCGACGTGATTTATTCTTTACCTCTTCGATTGGATTCAACTTGAGTCCGCCATGTTGTAGTTGGACCTTCTTCTAGCAGGAATAAACAGCACGTGTATTTAATTTAATTTAACAACACGTAAACACACGGCCCGCTACAGTGTGAACGTAAAGAGTTTGTATTTTGGTGAATGTTCGTACGAACGTGTATGTGTTTAATGGCTTTTTCCCACAAGTGGGCAAAACGCAAATCTCTGCGAGAGATCACATTTTTAAATGTGTCCGCTGAAACGCAAAGTAAAAAGTGTATTTACCTCACCTCCACGCTAGGTAGGATGCGGCACGAGGCCCGAAGAAAAGAGAACGAGGCAAGAAGTCGTCCAGTATTTATAGCGTAGGGAGAGCGCCATAAAACACACATACACGTACGTACGTACGAACATTCACCAAAATAAAAACTCTACGTTCACACACAAATGTTAATGTCTATGTCCATTGTAAATTTTGTTGTTTAATAAGTTCAAGCATTGCCTGTAATCTTAACAGCGTTATTTCTTTTCAACAGCACAACAATAATTGTAACAGTAACACTAATGGCATAATTGTAACAGTAATACTACAAAGTATTTTTGTACTGAAATGTGTCAACATCACAGGGGACTATGCATTTTCGGAAATCCGAAGTGACTAATGCAGTGTTAATAACAAGCGAAGCCTGACCTTGGTGTGCAGATGTTTCAGAATTAAAAAAAAAAAAAATAGTTATTGGAGCTTGTTGCCCCTTTAACCACTTAACCTGACACTGCTCTCTTTCGTTTGACCCTGACATAACAAAGCTGGTCATTGGTCAATGACTGCTGGAATTATTTGTGACAGCTAAATATAGATTGTTAGGCGTGCCACTCCTGGGTTTGTCTTTGTAAAGTTGACTGAAGAATTAACATTTAACACTGAGGGAAGAGATGGCAGTTGAGGGAGCGAAAAGAAGGCCGGTGGGTCAGTGGTTGATTTGAGGAGTAGGACATTTAAGATTTTTTTTTTCATTCTGACTTCTGGTCAGTTTTATTAATTGTTCTTAAAGCGAACCAAGTGTTTGAGCGGGGGGAAAAGTATAGAAACGGATCAAAACGAGAGGAATGATTTTCATGAAACATTCATCGTAAATGACGTTTTCTTTTTTATTCCCCGCCTTTTTTATTTTTTTAGTTTCTTCCAGAAACCACTGGATTATTCTCCCCAAACCCTGGAATATACACCCCCGGTTCACTCCTCCTGAAATATTTCGCCCCTTCTTCCTATATTCTGGAATGTTTCTTGCGGATTTGAATTGACCCACAACAAAGAAAAAGGCGAGAAATTTTCTGAATATAAAAATATAGAATATTTTTATTTTCGTGTTTTTACATCTAATTTTCCTCGGCATGTACAAGTATCAAAATTCATGTGATTAAATTGCTTGTTTGTCGTTGTTAAGATGAAACGAAATGTGATTTCTACGCGTGTATATGTGAGAGAGAAAAAAAGAGTCAAGGGAATAGTGAGGAGGAAAAAATGTCCGTGCCACGTAGCTCGGCGGCGAGGAACGAGCGTCCGTGTCGCGTAGCTCGGCGGCGAGGAACGAGCGTCCGTGTCGCGTAGCTCGGCGGCGAGGAACGAGCGTCCGTGCCACGTCGCTTGGTGGGTAAGACGGATGAATGAGTAAGGGAATTTCTCTTAAGCCGCGCCGGCCGTCGTGAACAGCCTTCTCTATCGCCTTAATGTTTTTGTCCGTCTACAGAATTTTGCTTACTCTTCAGAAGGATCACGAAGCATGTTTTTATTCTCGATGGAAACGCCACCCGTTTGTTGAAAAATATTAAATATTTATTTTGAAAAGATTTGTTTATTTACCGGAAAGAAACGAATATTTTTGTCATTTGGAGATTAACTGCCTTGGTGTTTGTTTCCGTCTTCACTCCACATTCTCCTCTTTTCCCATCTCCTGGAATAGTCGACTCCACTTCCAGCATCCTGGAATAGTGTCACATTTATTCCCCCTCCTGGAATATACACACTCTGTTCACTCCCCCTAGCTCCTGGACAACACTCTTGTTTGCTCCCCCTGAAATATCTCCCCAACCTTCTGGAATACACACCCCGTGTTCAGTTCGCCTAAATATCCTTCCCTTTTTCCGCCTCCTGGAATATTCTCCTCTTCCAGTCTTTCCCTGTATATGCCCCATGTATTCTCATCGTGGAATATTATTTCTCTCTGCCCGCCTCCTGGGATATTCATTCCCGCCCCGTTCACCCCACCTGGTATATTCTCCCCTTTTCGCAGCCTGGACAACCCTGTCTTCCCACCTCTTGCAATTTTCTCCCTTTCTACCCTGACCCTTTGAAGATTCTCCCCTACCTCTTCAGTATTCTGTCTTGATTTCTGCCCGTCCCACGAATTGTTCCCCATTTCTTAGATTATTTTAATATTCTCTCCCCACTTTTTATTTTACTATTCTCACGTGCTAACCACCCTTTGTTCTACTCCTCCCTTGTTGCCTACCATTTTGTATTCTTTCTCTTACCCACTATCCACCTTTTTGTTTCGACACCCCCTACTATAGTAGGGGGTGTCGAAACAAAAAGGTGGATAGTGCTTTCTCTCTAGTTCCTTTGCTACTCACCTTTCCTTTTCTCTCGCTACCAATCTACCTTGTATTTAATCTTTCCCTCTTTTTGAAAAAAAAAACACTCTTTGGTTTTATTTGGAGTCATGCTGGAAATTTATGGTTAACGAGCTCATTAGACAGATCATTGCCAGTATAGTATTTTTTTATTTTTTCCCAGAGCTCTATTTAATCTTTATTAATTCGTATCGTTAGAAACAAAGAAAAGAATACTGAACTGATATTACATATCAGCTCACCTATATGCTATTGAATGCTTGACAATCTCCTCGCAGATGAAGAGGAGACTTGAAGCAACAGAAATGCGGTTCTACAGTAGGATGCTGAGGATATCATGAACCGAACATGTGAGCAATGACGAAGTTTTAGAGAAAATGGAAACAAAAAGAACACGTATACTTAATATCAGGAAGAGACAATTGAAACTTCTCAGACACATAAGGAAAGAGGGCTTGGAAAATCTGATACTCACAGGGCAGATTGAAAGCAAGAGGGAAGTAGGAAAACAGCGTATCACCTGCTTAGTGAGTAAATGGATGGCGGAACAAGATTTAGGAGAAATAACAAGACGACAATTTATTAAGCGCTACAAAGAGCGGGGAATTGTGGAGAGCCATGATTGCCTCTATCCTGAAGAGATACGGCACATATATGAAGAATTCATATAGCTATGACTTTACAATCTTAAATGGAGGGAAAATGCGATCTGCTAATTGTTGTAAGAGCAATGACCGTATGCGCTTGCTTGGGTGATCACCCATTTGTACCAGGGCGTATTGAATTCTAAGGAGCCTTGACAGTGAACTGGTAGGGGAAAAGTGACTATATATATATGGCACGGTGGAGTAATGGATATCGGCTTGGATTGAGAAATCGCAGAGCAGAGTTCGAATCCAGGTTGAATCCATTACATTCACTTGCGTGCTAATACCCCTGGGAAAGGTGTGAATCCTCTTCTTCTCCCTCCAGCTATGGGTAAGATAGCAGGACAGACTGGGTTCTATAGCCTTGGATGGCAACTGGTCTAGGAGAAGGACAACTCTGAATTCAAAAGGAGTGTTGTTTGGGAACCTTGTGGCACGTAGTGCACCAGGTCTCTGTATTCGGAAAAAGTGTGGATGGTCCTGCACGAAACCTTCACCACTATAATCGAATCTCATGTGCCGGTGTCGGGCTGTCAGTTTCCTGAAAACTGATCTGCTTGACCCTCATACGTCGAACCCAACGGGAGAATCGAGATTATATATATATATATATATATATATATATATATATATATATATGAGAGAGAGACATATCACTATTTTAATTGAACTATATACTTAGTTCATGTCATGTTAACTGAAAAAGAATTCGTGGATTTACCATCTTACAAAATTAAAATTCATATAAAAATTCTCACTTGAAATTTTGAACTTTAGCGTTGCGACTCGCACGTTCCGAGATTGTACAACCGTCAATAAATAGCACATTCTTAAAAAAAAAAAAAAAAAACATCTTTCGGTCTACAAACAATTATTTCGTCTTCAAGTTTTAACTTTAAAGGAAAAAAATTACAGCCTGAGGATGACGACATGGATCTTTGAAAGTACTTGCTTAACTTTAAAAAATATACACTAGAATCATCTGACAAGTTTTATAAATGAGAATCACATCATTCAATGGAGTAACAGTATTTTAATGCATACATTATGTTCTACTAGCGAAATGATTTCGCCATTAATTGCATTAATATTGCTGATTAATTCTATGTATTATTATTTCTTATATATGCTTGATGCCTCGTGGTACATAAGGCCTTCGCTGAACCATTCCACTCTACCCTGTTCACAGCTGCTATTCGTGCCTCACCACAGGGATCACCAGCCTCTTGCTCACCTCTCCTCTTCCACAGTTCTTTGTCATATCTTTCTTTTATGGTCTTCCCTTTCTCCTACTTCATTCGGGGACCCAGTTCAGTGCTATGTTGCAGTTATTGCTTGTGTCTTTCCAGAAAGTGTGGCCAATAAACTCCCATCTTCGCCGTATATCAATATAGGAAGTGGTCTCCGCTGTCTTCAGATAGTTTTCCTATCTAATAATCATAAGAATCCCTCAGAAAATCAATCAATTACGAAACATTAGATGGGCTAGGTGTTAAGGTATCGAGCCTGAATATTAACTGGCGATAACTTGAATATTAGTGGTAATTCACTATAACTGTGAATGGAACTGTACCTTCCTGGTACAGCTAGCAAGTTGAATGAAAATGATGATAATTAAGAAAAAATGTCTTTAAAAACCATTGAGATTAAGCTGTTTACATAGAAACGTCTTTCCGAAAAAATATTAAAACAAAAAAAAAACTGCTAAGCCCAATCAATGGGATGTCGTCATATAAAAATAGTTTTGATGGAAGTAGGTTATCAGAAGTCGGTCAAGTGTCTAGCTGGCCACGTGTTTTCCGGAACAACGAATACACTTGGAATTTAAATTAATCCTCAAATTGTGCCAATACATTATTGCTGACGAGGCGGTAGTCTGAATTGTACACACAGGTACAGGGTGCACTCCAAAACGTTCAGCTGAGTCTGTCAGAGAATGGCAACATGGAAAGCAGGTCGTAACAGATTGGAACCGGCCACCAGATAATCACTCCAGCCATTGAAAAGAGTGGAGGACGAGCAGAGAGGCATATTCTATTGCTGTTCTATGATCCTCATAGTTGTAAACGAGGGATTCAATAAACTACGTTCAAGTATCACACATTGGAATTACCAAAAGGAAGTCGCTTGTTTGTAGTACCTAGATAACCAACAAGTTTTTGCTGTAAGATATTAAGATATTCCGGTTTTCTTCTTTATTTCAATAATTCGATCAATCTCGGGAATCCTTCACTCTAAGTTTTTTTTTTCTGTGACACGTAGCTGGCTCGAGCTTTCGTTTCAACTTTGAGTTTCGTAATTTTTTTTTCTTTATAATTTCATCCCAAACAAAGCAATAAAGCCACTAGGATACAAAGAGTTGCTGAGAGCTAAAGAATCAGGGTTGAGCAATAAAATAACAGGATTCAAGGAGACATAAGATGACGATTGGCATTGCATCTAAATTTTTGAAGATCATAGGCGATCATGGCTCTTAAAAAACTTAACTATGTCTTAAAAGGACGCGGCACATAGAAGAAGAAAAAGTTGATAAGGAAACTGTTAGCATAGAACTTGTGCTTACAAATAGTAATTTCAATAGTTAAATTGAGAGACCTAGCCGCCAATCTGGTACTGCGCTCAGTTGTTGTACTAACGTGGAAAGTCCATCACAACAATTACCAGAAAAATGTATATAGAGAAATAAGACTTTAATGAGGAAAGAACAATAAAGGAACAACTTCTATGAAGACAGAAGATGACAATTGATGTTGCATTTAAATTTTTGACTATTGTAGTTGGCAAGGAAGCAAGAAATCGGAAGGGGCTCCACGGGCCAGAAGTGTGTGTGCGTGCGCGCGCCTCTTTGTATGCCTATTTATATATATACTTTATGTACTTATTATACAATTACATATATAAAGCAATATTTACGGTTTGTCAGGCGAGGAATCTGTTGATTTCTTGGAACCTCAAAAGGACGCGTTGTCTCCCCTTGTATGCGGAACACTATAAATTATACCAACGTTTGTTTAACAAGTCGAATGCACGTGAAACCTGATAAAGTAATGAAAATCAAACAACACAAAAGTAAAAATCCCAGAATTTTTTTCTCTATATCTCAGTCTCTGAGGAATGTTTAATAAAAGTGAAACATTTTAGATTGATAAACGTTTCCTATTTATTCTTCATCTTACCATTTATTTATTTTTTATATTTTATATATATATATATATATATATATATATATATATATATATATATATATATATATATGGGGACCTATATACAAATGGACTACAAATATTCCACACCTACATAATATAGCTACCAACTCTGAGTAAAGCGAGTCACCAAGTGAGGGTCACCCAGTAGTAGCTATAGAGTGAGTGAATGGTGAGTCAGGTCACCAGTGAGAGAAAGTACACTCCAGTCCACATTTACCTTTGTACTACGTTTCCAAGAATATACTATTTAATCTTAGATCCGAGTCCGTGTAATCTTTCTATGGTCCCACACCATAACAATGTATAAAACAAAAACATTTTACAATTTGTTATACTAATCCACTTCTTCTCCCTCCAGCTATGGGTTAATTAGTAAGACGTGTATCACTTAACCATTATCTCAAAAATGAATATAACCTAAATCTATTTCCTGGCTTTAACCTATAAATGGTTAGTAAGATTTAGAAAACGAATCAACCAATCCTTTTTTCCACTTTTCTCCTCGTTTCTTTTTTCTCTTTTCTATCCTTCTCTTTTCTATCGTTCTCTCTTTCTTCCCTTTTCTCTTTATCCTTCCTTTTTTTTTATTTCGTTCCTTCTCTCTCTGCTCGTTTTTATCTAGCTTTCCTTCCCCTCCCGTTTCTCTTCCTTTCTCTCTCTTTTTCTCTCTCTTTTTCTCTCTCGTTTTCTCTCTCTTTTTCTCTCTCGTTTTCTCTCTCGTTTTCTCTCTCGTTTTCTCTCTATCCATCCCATCACAAATCCTTCGCGCTCTCTTGCCCTCTGTCTCTCTCAAAATACTAACAACAAAAATGATTTATTACAAGAAGCCAGAAGTGGGATGGTAAGAGGAAAAATAACAAAGAGGAAGTTGTCGACAAACATGACGGACGACGCCCTGAAATAACTTTTAATTAACTAAACTTATTTTATTTATTTAAACGAGCTATTTATGCATTATAACGTGAGGTAGACACATTACTGTGATAATTAAAAATAAATCCACTAATTCTTTATAAATTGCTTTGTTTACGTTTCAGAAACGAAACTGAGCAGATATGGGCTTTCGAGAAAAATAATCGAAGTGAAGTGGATGTGCTTTTTTTTTTTTTTTTTTTTTTTTTTAAAAAAAAAAAAAAAAAAAAGGAGAAATAGAGCCTTGTTGAACGATGACGCTATCCGTAGTCGAGCGGTAACGCACGGTGGATCAAACGCTCCCCCCCCTATAAAAACGGAACCATGTTCAATTCCTATCGAAGAGCACATTTTCTTTATTAAGATTTATCGAATGCGCGGAATGGTTTACGAAATACACACTGTTTGAAATAAAAAAATAAATAAAAAAAATAAATGGGGCGTCTACTTCAAATACGATCATCCACTATAATAATGATTGGAGTAATAAAAAAAATATTACCTTAAGGAAATAAGTAATGAAAGTAAATGAGAGGATTTAATAAATAAGAACAAGGTCATTTAAACTTTTACACTCGACCTTCCTTAATTCGCTAAAAAATGAGCATACCATGATATAATGTGAGGTAGACATAATATTCTTCTATACGCACTGTCCCCTCAGGACGTAGATGATCAAGGCTCTCCACAATTTCCTGTTCTTTGTCTCTTAATAAATTTTGTCTTTTTGATATCTCTAAACTTTGCTCCGCCATCCATTTACTCAAGTTCGTCCGATAGGTTATGCGTTGTTTTCATGCCTGTTGCCTTCAATATATATTAAATTTTCAAATCCCTCTTTCTTCATTATGTGTCCGAGAAATTTTAACTATCTCTCCCCGGTTTTAAATAAGTCCTTTTGACATCCATTTACTCTAAATCTTCGTTGTTGCTCGCGTGTTCAATCAATTGTATTACCAGCATCCTTCTGTAGAATCACATTTCTGTTGCTTCAAGTTTTTTCTTCAACAGAGAGGAAATTGTCCAGCATTTACTGCCATATAGGTGGACTTATATTACATAACGTTTCAGTATTCTTTTCTTTGTTTCTAACAATACGAATTAATAAAGATTATATAGAGCTGTGGGAAAAAATCAAGTCACTACACTGGCAATGATCTGCGTAATTAGCTCGTTAACCATCAACTTCCAGCAGGTCTCCTAATAAAACCAGAGTTTTTAAAAAGAGCGAGAGATTAAATACAATGTAGGTTGGTAGCGAGAGAAAAAAGAAGGGTGATATTACGTAACAGTTCAGCACTCTTTCCTTTGTTTCTAACGAAATTTTCCTGTTTCTTAATACTTTGCTTAGCTTTTTAAGACATCTTTGTCTACCCCAATGCGTCTTCGGATTTCAGTGTCACACTTTTCGTCCTATGTTAAAGTACTTTCCAGATATTGCTGTGCATGTTTGGCTTAATTTACATGTTGGGCTGTTTCTTTTGCTAAGAACTGTGCATTCTGTCTTTTCTGCAATTGATGTTTACAGATATTTAAATGAGGAAAAGTGTGGACACACATGATCGCCTGTTTTGAAGGGTCATGACATTAAGAAAAGAACTCTATAGAATTACCTTGCTGGAAAATGATCCAACTTTTCCTTTTTTTTTTTTTATTCTTGTTATGTATACATTGGAATTTCGGACCGAATTCTGATATTTTGTCCACTGGGGTACATTGTTCTAGTTCCACGTGCCATGCCTCTTCTGGATATCTCGGTTTCAGTTATTTCCCTTTAGTAATTCAACTCTCCAAGATTTTTTTTCACCTCTTCTGTAGCTGAAGAGTTGAGTTACTAAACTGAAACTCCAGAAAAGGCACGATACGTTGAAACTAGAACAATCTACCCAAGTGGACAAAATAAAGGTTTCCTTTGGAAATTCCAACGTATATCACCTGATAAAGGCATGAGCGTATAACGGCTGAAACGTCGTGAATATGGCAATAAAGATGAGGCGAATAGTCGGAAGAATGTAAATAGTTACAGTGCCTCATCTCAGAAATATATACAGAAGTCTAGTACTCTTTTCTTTGTTTCTAATGATTTTTTTCCCGTTTCTTGATACTTTGCTTAGCATTTGAAAGGTCTTTCTCTATCCCAGTGCATTTTCAGATTTCAGTGTTGCACTTTCTGTCTTCCGTTAAAACCCTTCCCAGATATTTAAATTGTTTTACTTGTTTGATTTTGGTATATCCGCTGTAAGTAAACAAATAATGAAAGTAAAAGAGTTTAATTAATTGTCATCTAATCCAGCACTTCAAAAAGGAACAAGTTCAAGAGAGGTCGTGATGGTGCCGGCAGAGAAATTTTTCAACTCAGTGACTCAAACGTAATGGAACTATAAAATTTTACTATTGGGTATAAATCTCGAACAGTTTATCTTGTCATTTATATCTTGTTTATTGCCTTTGTAAAAATATTTTTATTTTTTTTTGTTGTGATGATTCAATTTAATATTTGTAGATTCTATATCATAAGATTACAATAATTACTATTAACTAAGAAATATCAAGTAAAAAATGCTGGTATTAAATAACTATAGGAGTGGTTGCAACTCTGTTTTCCCCTCGACTGCTTCTATCGTCAGGTGGACCGGAGAGCAGAAACATTCCTCTTCTTCGTGATCCTTTCAGTGGGCTTTTCATATAGCTTACCGGCACCCATCTCCACTCCAAGTTGTTGACCGACAACCAAAGACCACGGAACATGTTGTGGGTCGCCCTCGGTCGGCACACGTTTTGAATTTAGAATTATCCTTCTCCTAGACCGGTTGTTACCTAAGGCTATAGGACTCTATTACTATTTATCCGTAGCTGAGGGGAGAAGAGATGAATTTATAGCTTTGCCAGTACTATTAGCACGTAAGTGAATGTAATTCGAACTCGGCTCTCCGGTTCCGGAATATGAGCCGCCATTCATTACTCCACCGTGGTTCCAACACTTCCCGCCAAATATCATGATTATCAGTCCTATGACCGGATGTGGTCATAGGATCGCTGCACAGTTGTTCACCTTTAATAGCGTTAACAAGGGAAAAAAAGTGGAATTGACAAAACAAGTGAAGATAAGACGCAGTGAAGATGATTTACAAGGTTCGATCGTTGCTCGTTTCGTGTTATTGTATATCAGTTGTTGGAGACTGAGAGTTCGTTCAGGTTATAACACAAAATAGTATTCGAGATAGACGCGTGGAGAAAATCAACACACATCTGTAGTTGGGTGAGACACGCTTGTGGTAGAAATATTACACAAATAATAACATTGTGGCAATCGAGTGTTACTCTACTACTGATTTCGTCACCGGGTGAAGGTATCGCTGTTGATAGAAACGCCTTGGTGTCGTAATGATATCTGGTCAATTTTGTTGTCTGCTGAGGTCGGTTACGCTTGTCTGCCGTGAGAATCCGTCGCTAATGCCAGTCAAGTCGAATCTGTGTTGGCTTTGGGTGAGTGGTTCAGAAACGGCTTTGTGTGCCTTTTTCTGATTGGCGAGAAAATGTTTTCTGGCGTTGGTATTTTGGCACGGTATTCTGGAGGTAGAAACGCAGAGCCGGACGAAGTTAACGTGTCATATGAGTTGTGGCTGTCTAAGTGATCACTTTCGTTTGAGTTAATTGAAGTTCCGAAAGGGCACGACACAAGTGATCAGTTCCATCCACATATCTGGGCTGAAAGCCGGAGAAGTAAACATTCATACCGAGCGTGTCAAAATCAAACCACCAACATGAAAAAACGCTTTCATGATATTAATTCAAAAAGATCGAGTAAAACTCATCATTCTCCCGGTCAAATCAGAGCTGGTGTAATCTAATTTGAAGGCTCGCCTTGGCCATGGATCTGTCGCAGTTGATTCCATCGGAGAACCCTTCACATTGACCGTTGACTTCGGTCTAGGAAACACTCTGTCCAGCAGTGTCATCACTGCACTTGGTGCATGCATAGCAATCGAGCCAAGTCTACATCATTGTTCTAGTTTGCGGACCCTAGTTACTATATTCTTAATACTTGATATAATGCAAAAATATCACAATGTTAAAATCGGTCAATAATTATTTATAACTATTTATACTGAGACTCATGCATGCAATTACAAGTAATCCATAATAATATTTAAAATTTTGAAATTCATATTTATTTTTGGTATATGAATTTTTTAAACTTTCTAAATCTGATTGTCTTTAAATCATTCTGTTGCACTTATAAGGCGCGCTGTACCATTAGGAAACCATTGAAGGCGATCAAGGCACTCCACAACTTCCTATCTCTTTTGGCTCTTAGCACTTTGTCTCCATTTGCTACAGCTTTGATTCGGATACTTTTTCTCTGGGCCACATTTTCAGAATGAAAAATTTGCTTGCGTCACACCAAATTTTATGGGCTAAAAGTACATTTAAAAATAAAATGAGGGTTAAAGGGAGATAACCACATCTTCCTAGTCAGAAGATTATCATTGATAACTTTCTCCTCCAATTTGAAGACCCGAGTCAATATATTCTTAATACTTGATATAATTCAAAAATATCACACTGATAAAATCGGTCAATATTAATTTATAACTATTTATACTGGGACGCATGCATGAAATTACAAGTAATCCATAATAATATTTTAAATTTTGAAATGATATTTATTTTTGGCATATGAATTTTTGGAAACTTTCTAAATCATTGATTGTCTTTCAATCATTGCGCCTCACCGGCTATCCTCTTCTACCGCCCCGAACCGTTTGGGGACCAAACTCTGCTAGATGACTGACTCTACAAGCAAATTCATCCACTCTTTCACAGATCTTTTTTTAAAACCTGCTAGGTGACTAGTCAATCTATTTATCCGAAAAGCCTGGCGTGGGAACCGGTTTAATCGACGATGACCGGATCATACGGCAAGTAACACTGCATTACAAGGTACCAGTAGTACTTATAAAGTATCCTGACATAAAAATTATTTTGAAATGACCAAATATAAAAATTTATTATCGAATCTCTTCTTGGTCGGGCTGAGAACTTTTTGGTAACCTTTCGTAGAAAGTAATGCGACAATATCTTTAAAATCATATAAATGGTAAGAGTGAAATTATCCGTTTCTAATTATTTGACTTGTTTGTTGAATGGCATATCAACACCTTCATGGGTTATTTAATGCTGAAATTTAATTTTCTTGGAAGCTTTGAAATAATAAAAAAATGTTATTCTGCTTTCACAAGTGAATACATGGTAGATGACACTCAGCTTTTGTACATATGCATATTTCTGTGGATGTGATGTGTGTGTTTTATGTTCTTCACTGCTTTGCGGTACTCGCTCCCAAGACGTTGCTTTCCGATTACTACAATCTTAACGTGTTATGGTCTAGGGTTAACAGTTTTCCTCACATAATCTGTGCCTCTTAATCAGTAACACTCTACCTTGAGTGACTCATGGGCCCTGTACATAGTAAGTCTCGATTAAATTGACAGCGGATTCTCGAAAATGACCTGGAATCTGATACTAACTGAGGCAAGAAATGCCTTGTTAACTTTAACGCTTCTTAAACGAAACTGCTCTCTATTTGATTGTTTAGCGGAACATCAATTCCTCATGGGTCATTTAATGCTGAAATTTAATTGGGAGCTTTGAAGTAATAAAAATGTTGTTCTGCTTTCACAATTGAATACATGGTAGATGATACTCTGCTTTTGTGCATATACATGTTTGTGTGGACATAATTATAGAGGTTGTGATATGTACGTTTTGTGTTGTAGTTTTGTTGAACTTACTTTGAAATACAGTTTGATTTCTTTAGGATATAATATGAATTAATATCATGAAAGCGTTTTTTCATGTTGGTAGTTGGATTTTGTTTAGCGGTATCAACCTTAATGTCGAAATCTTAATATTTTAAACACTATTTTATGGCGTCAACTAAATATATTTTGAACGCAATTGCACGCCTTCAACTACAGATAAAATGTATTGCTGGTCATCTTAATATAAATAGTTATTGTTGGTATTTTACTATAAAAATGTATTTTTATACTTTCATAGTATTTTTTTTATTTTGGGATTCACTATTTGCCCATGGCTGGCACCTTAACAAGTGCTATTTTGCCACTTTTGTAATGTTCGTTGTAGTAGAGACTTTGTAATCGCAGATACAACTATAGTACAATACTGGTGTCAGACGCCTTCGAATATCACTCGTACTTATAGTACTTGCTCGATAATACTCGCTCGAATAGTAACCACCGAATAGTGATCCGTATAGTGATTATATTCACTAACCGCCCCACGCGGCCGGATGTGGCACAAGGCCGAGTTTATTGTGGGATTATCGGGCCCGTAGGCTAGGTCAAAAATTCCTGGTAGACCCCGTAAAAATGGGGTCCGGTATCTGTCTCTCACCCTAGATGAGACTTGTCGGGGTTCCTCTTTGCCCGGAGATAGAGAACTAAATAATCCGGACAGTATCCGAGCCCGTAGGCTCTGACAAAAATATCCCCATAGACCCCGTAAAAACGGGGTCGGGTAGCTGTCTACCACCCCAGACGAGAGTCTGCCCTTTGGCATAGCCTCGTCTGGGTTCCTCTCTACATAGAGGCAGAAGGGTTTGACAAGCACACTACCGAAGTAATCCGGGTAGTGATCACTTAGACGCCACGCTAATTCCATTATATATATATTTCCTTTCCCATTACAGGATCGCCTGTGTTTGCTTTCTGGCGATCTGTGTTCAAACTCCAGTGTCGGCAGCGACACTTTATCCCAATATAACAAAATATTTCGAATTTATTAATCCTACATTTTGACTTGTTATTACGGATTCAGGTTAGATGATGTCATTGCTTTCATTCCAATACCAGATCATACTTTCTGCTTTTGAAAAGATTTACCTTGAGTCCTAGTTCTAGAAACACTTTGGTAAATAAAACCATTTTTTAAAAAAATGCATGGCTTAAATTACACATGATACAATTAGATCCTTGTACATTAAGAAAAAAAAATGAGAAATGTCTGCATTTGAATATGAAATATTCCGATTAAGCCAGTTTTTATTGAGGATTGTCATATAATGTGTTTCTCTGCGTTCTTTTCAAATCTCAAGTGCCATCAACAATGTTGAAAATGGCAAGAAACCTGGGAGGTAGTTAGGATATGAAACAACTTGTCAAAATTTCGTTCAACTGAGTGCTTTATTCACTGACGTTTTTTTTGTTTTAGTTTTTTTTTTGTTTTAGTTTTTTTTTTGTTTTAGTTTTTTTTTGTTTTAGTTTTTTTTTGTTTTAGCTTTTTTTTTGTTTTAGCTTTTTTTTGTTTTAGCTTTTTTTTTTGTTTTAGCTTTTTTTTGTTTGTTTTGTTTTATTTCCCTCTCCAACAATATTCCGGTCGTATATCCCACTCGCATTTCGTGGGTATCTGTTGTCTTCCGAGTTGACGAATCCTATATACATAGAAGACCGAAGGGCAACGCGGCTGAAACTATTTCATTGTATGTTGTTTTCTTCAGGAAACAATAAAATAACTTCTTTTTTTTTTTTACCTAGACAGCTCTACTTTGTATTAAATGCCCAATACAAACTTAATAATTACATTATATTTATAAGACAATTAAGAAAAGTTGTTTTGACATTCCTGAATGATTTGTAGGATGAGGAACTATCATTATTTACACTATTTACATCCGGACTATTGTCCGCATCTTGAAGGTCGGACGAGACAACGGCCGAAACCTTCTGTTTTGACATGTTTCGCCTATGAATTGGCGTCATCAGAAAATGAGTTTCATTTCAGCAAAATCTACATAAGCAAGACAGATATATTTTGTGATAATTCTTGAACCCAAAACTTTGCAGCACCCCTACGTACAGTATATTAGTTACGAAAAGCGCTTGACCTCACACCTACATCGTGTTTTCAGGTATGGGAAAGATTTTGTATGACAAGCAGTTATATACACAGCTGCCAAAGACAATCTCGGGAAGTCTCTCACACACGGCAGGCGGATCCTGTAAGGTCTATGTATTGAACAGGGCAGTGGACTGGCCAAGTGTAACTGATTAATTGCTGTGAATAAAATGTTTATTTATTTATTTTTTTAACGTTTGATCGATTGATTCGTTTTTTACGGCTTATCAACCCTTTGCCTGTTCTTTAAAACCAGAAAATATTTTTAGATTGTAAGAGAATTTTTTTTTTTTTTTTTTTTTTTTTAGGTAACAGTTTCAGTGATACAAGCCTTACTAATTAACACATCTTGGGGGAGATGAGATTGATTCATACCATTTCCAAAGGTATTTGCGTGTAAGGGACTATAACGAACCCAACGGGAATTGGAACCCGGTTCTGATTAACAATTTCTAATCATTGCCCCAACCACATATCCAAGCTTACATCACCTTGTATTCCATGCGTTCAACCATCTTGGTATTGACCAGGCTCGACGTTGCTTAACTTCGGTGATCACACGGGAACTTGTTTCGACATGCTGTTGCTGTAAGTCTTTTAATGGCCACTTCATTGCAATGTCATTATAACCAGTCTGTATTCAAATATTCGGCCCTTGGATAGGTACCTCAACTAATATACCGAGTGTAACAGCAAAATTTTCCAAATCGTGTAAAATCAAAATTATCCATTTAAATTAAGCTTTGAACCGATGTATCTTAGAAATGATTAAAGATATCTTACTGGAATTCTTCGAGATTTTTATAACACTATTGGACTCTAGTCTGAGCAATAAGAATAATTACTCCCTAAGCTTAACAGAAGAATCGTGATGAAATCGATCATAAACGAAAATGACATGGTCATCATTAACTAAGGATCGGAATCTCATGAAGTATTGAAATAAAGTTCAAATATATTTTATTCCAGGATCATTTTCCAACTTATTCAAAGCGCCTCACAGATTTCACGTACGACTTCATCTTCGTCTTTTTTCATTGCTATTTGGACTGTCATAGCTGAATGTCCTTTCATATGTCAAACGTTCTATGGATTGAGTTGGAGCTTTTCTAATTGATCTCTTTAGCTCTAAGTTGAAATGATGATCCCTCTTCCTATTGTGACCTCCTGATCCAGTTTGACTCACTACTGTTCCCTCTTTTTTAAACTTATTCCCCGTTCTCTGGATGGTTCTTGAATAGAATTTAAAGATGAACGCCAGAATATGAATGTTGGTACCATTACTGAAGGCCTGAATGATCTTTTTCTCTCACCATTGATCAGTTGGTAAGACATAGTGAGGATGACACAAAATGATTTTAACCTGTTCTCTTTCTATCTGAATAACTCAAGAAAGGGTTTTTCAGTGATTCTGACAATAAAAAGGTGTCAAGATGGCTAAACGTCTTATCTGTAAACCTGGGAAAAAAAAAGAAACTCAATTAGTTTAGTGTTTTTTTTCTTTTGTTTTTTTGGTTTTTTAGATATTAGACATTTTGTGGGATGGATAATTATCTTGTAGAGGGCTGTGGGTGTTATGTTGTGGAGTCAGACGTAGAAGAAACACATGTAGGTTCAGATTTTTCCTGATAGCCGGTCCAACTACATGAAAAGTCCAAAGAAGAAGGCAAAGAGAAACAAACACAAGACCGATAATAATACATGTATACAAATATATATTAACAAGTTACACGAAAACAGTTACAAAAGACAGTGTGTGTGTGTGCATATTCTGTATGTGTGTGTGTGTTGTGCTTAGCGTGCTCCCAGCATTTTGGGAAATGCTACCCCTTGTTAGCGCCTACATTTCGAGGTTGTAAGCTGAAAGCCTGAGGAAAAAGAGATTTACCTCCAGGTGTCGACGCAACGGCCCGAGGGGGAAAAAAGAGAAAGAGGCGAAGGGTCAGCGGCTATTTATAGCAGCGAAGAGCGACCCCTGGTGAAAGGGTTACGAACTGAAGGAGGAGTTAACTCCGACAATCCCATGCTGTTACATGATTTAGACAATTTTGCTGTTACACCCGGTTTATATATAAAATACACATGCTCAGCCATCTATTGATAGGGTGCTGAAAGGTTCTTGGTCTTTGCCAAAAAATCTGACCAAATGGACGTTTTTTATTCATTTTTATTTTTTATTTTATTTGTTATTTAATTTATTTATCAAAGGGCTGTGGGGCAAGGCTAAGAACTTTACAGCAGTTTCATGTGTGTGTATGCATTTGTATGTATTTTCCCTTCCCTTAAATAAGTCCAATTGTACCGTTGTATCTTAGAAATGATTAATGATATCTTACTGGAATTCTCTGTGGTTTTATAACACTATTGGACTCTACTTTGAACAATAAGAATGTATTTAGCTCTTCCTGTCATGGCCTCTTGATCCAGTTTTCCTCTCTACTGTTCCCTCTTTTTTTAAAACTTGT
>CAHIKZ030001073.1:295000-432500 GCA_903632075.3 Acanthosepion pharaonis
CTGCGTCCCTCCTTACATGCATCATCCATTGGTATACATCTTTTTTTGCAGCATGTCTTTCGCAAGTGTTTGCTCTTAAAGGAATTCAGTCGATAATACTTCTTGTGTGGTCGTTGCTTGGAGTTAAACTGTTTCAATGTTTTAAATATTCAGTAAATTTCCTATTGCCGTTATAAATTTTAAGTGGTATGGCATTGTTCCCAAATTTAATAATTAAACAAAAACAGGGATGAAGCGTCAGAGCTTGATTCAACTGCAAGAGCAAGTGTATGAACAACCCCTTCCTCTTAGCACCTTTACTGTAAAGCTAGGGTTAATAAGAGGCTCTTCGGGAATTTTTTCCATTTTTAACGCTTCAATAATCCTGCTCAAACAATCTTTGCATCAAAGATTGCTCAAATGCCAATTTAGGATGGAATCATATGAAGAAACTATTGGCTAAATGAAAAAAGCAGATTTTGGACATAGTTTGTCGCAGATTTCGCCCACTTACTTGAAATAATCTAAACCAAACATTCACGCAAGACAATTTGTGTATCAGTTGTAATTTACATGGCAAATTTGGAAAGCATCGGATGAAAAACCAGGGAGTTAAGGGCGAAAAACGGGCTTTTTGAACAGTTTTACGTGATTTTTCGTTATACGCGGGGAAACGAGTAGGACTAAAACCACACTATCTTATTTCTTGCATGATGGAAAATTTTTTTGCGACATGTTTGAAGAAAATCGGATAAAAAAATGAGGCACTTATTCAAGTTTTTCTTTTATTTTAAGTAGTACTCGATTTTTACATAGATTTTGCAATTTTTTGTGTGAAGCCAATTTCACAGTAAAACTATTAAGCAATTTACATAAAACTTTTTGTGTGACAGAGAGTCTGGGAAACACACACACGTATATTTTTTTTAGCGAAATTGGAGTAGATTTGAATAGCGAAATTAAATCAGGGCATTTTGATGGAGAAATCTCATCTAGGACAGAAGTTGTACCCATCGAATCTGGGTCATCAGAAGACAATGGAAATGGTCGAAATAATTTTTAGCGATTAAAAATTGAAATAGAGCTGAGTAAGCTAGAGGGAACTTTGGAATTCACATGATTTTGGTTGAAGCAGCCAGAACCCCGTGATAACCGCGTGCGAAGTAGTAGGGCCGAGGGTCAGTTATAACCAGCCGGGTTTATCTATATAAACACGTAGTTATGCTGAAAAAGGCAGACTGGAGAAAATTCTTGAAAAGAGAATTGGCCCGGGCTAGCGTTGGGAGGAGGAACGCCACTATAACTTTAAGCCCCACACACAAATCTTTATCCCTCCATCGCAAGAGTCGTATATCGTTCTGAGACGATTTAACAAGTTAATCATATACCCTCTCTCTCTGTCTAGAATCCAGTGTATGAGTTTTTACGTTAACTACTTTTCTTTTGTCTACTATTCTTTTCAGCTATATAAAAGACATTAACAATTCAACCACTGAATTTGTCCGGCTTTCTGCAGATAACATCTTTTTTTCTGCATTCTAAATTTCTTAGTGTAGACTCCCCAGCCGTGTCTACATCTTCAGTCGACCGTGAATGGACGGACATTACTTCTGTTTTCTGGATCAAACAAATCACAACGTGGGCAGGATTAAACCAGCGGAGCGGTCGAATAATCTACGGATGTTCAGGGGACCTATGGCCACTCCCTTAAGTTCGGTTAGGACCAAATGGACACCTCAACCCAGAAAGTAAGACACCGAAGGTTGAGGGGCTGGGGGCGAAAGTGTTAGATTTTGTATGAGCTATGTTTTGCATTAAGTGCAAAGAATATCAGCTCATCCAGTAAAAATTTTGTTCGCTTATAACTTTGGTTTGCTTTTTGCAAAAAGTCGTACCCACGTTGATTTTTTTTTCTGCCAAACCCGGGAGATTGAAATGTTGATCTTGACCTATCTAGATAAATTTGCAACATGGGTATATAATTTCATCGAAATTGGTCAATAAATGCATAAATAACATATGCACACACATTTTCTGTTTTAGAGATATAGATAACCTCTAATCTTAATTCTCACAAAGGACATGGACTTGAGGGTATCTATGTAATTGTTCTGAAGAATCGTGCTCCCGAATTGGCTCCTGCTCTCTGTAAACTGTGCAAGAAGTGCCTCACTGTCTCTTGCTTTCCTACTTGTTGGAAATCTATTGTTCCAGTCTTTAAGAACTCTGAACTGCCTGACCCTTCTAACCATATTGGCCTATTAGCCTTTTACTACTTTTTGGCAAACTACTAAAACCTCTAATCAACTCTGAAATGGTTAAACATCTCACATCACAGGGCCTTCTATCAGACGAGCAATACGGCTTTTGCTTCTCGGTCAACTGCTGATTTTATCATAGTTATTGCTGAAAGGGTCGACAAAGCTTTATAAAAGGATGGTGAACCTTGGGCTGTTGCTTTTGACATCTCGAAAGGATTTGACAGTTTGGCATACTTCTTCACAATTTGAAAGTGTTGTAACCTAGGGAAGGTTAGTGAATAGACTAATCACACGAAGGTTGGTAATGAACGATAATACTTAGGACAAGAACAACACATATAAGATTCGCCAGCAGCGCGTAGATGTAGTCAACTGCTAGACCTAAGTCAAGTGAATTCCACAATGAATCTCCAACTGCAGGATATCTACCAACTGCCCCACGCGGTCAGATGTAGCACAAAGCCGGTAACCGTTTCCGAGACAGGACTCTTCCCTTCGACATAGCCTCGTCTGAGGATCCTCTCTGCTCGCATGCGGAGAGTTTGACTAGCACAGCTAGAGACGGATCTCCAACTGCAGACCAACATGCAGTATTTACTATTGTATTTATGTTAATGACGACATACCCATTATCGTCCGTATGTATGCTACAACAGAAAGATTGTTATTTCTGGAGAAATTTTTGGAGCACATTCATTCTTTCTTATCAAATCGTAGCATGAAAGTTGTCTTGAATGGCCACTCTTCTAGATCTTTTTTTATTAATGCACTTTATCCCCAGGTATCTATCCTCGGACCTACATTGTCCTTAATTTTCATCTATTATGTATGTTCAATTAATTTTATCTATTATGTATGTTCAATTATGTCGATGACCTAACTATTTACTCCTGTCTCACTAGTAAGCTCCATAAGGTCAAATTGGCAGTTGAGCTCAGAAATGACTGACAATCTGCTATTAACTGGAACAGGAAATGGTTTGTTAATTTTAATGCCTCCAAAATGAAACTTATTTATATTAATCATCTCAGAGACCCCTTTCTGCTTTCCATCATCATGACTGATGCTCGTCACCAGAAGAGTTGTGCCTTCTTGGGCTGACAATCTCAGCTATCATGACGTGGAAAGAGTATATGGAATTAATCCATAGGTCTGCTGCTAAGAAAGTTGGTTCACTGTGTTATGCCAGACAGTTTTTCACTCCAGAATCTATCTTACATATTTATAAGTCTACCATTCATCTAGGCTTTGAATATTGCTGCCACATATGGTCTGGTGCTCCTGTCTAGAGATTCTTAATGAAATGCAAAGAATCAGCAATATTATCGGTCCTGATCTGGCTTCTTGGCTTCAGTCAATTTCCCACCGCCATAATGTAACTTCCCTGTGACTTTTTTATAAATATTTTCATGGTAATTGTTCTGATGAACTTTCCACTATGGCGCCTAGAATTTAAGTGCAGTGCTAATTTGGCAACAAGGTCTCATCATTTTACAGTTGAATCAGCTAGATGTGACCATAAGTTCTATGCACACAGTTTCTTTTATTGCACTTCTCGCTCGTGGAACTCCTTTCCCGCCAATTTTGATCTTCAAACCATTAAATCCAATGTCAATCATTATCTACTGTCCTCCTGGTTAGTCATCTCTTGTTCTCACACCTTAATGTTTCTCTTTTCTCTTATTCTTTCACACCCAGTCTTAGTGGCTATACAGCCTTACATGGGGTGAAATGATTTAAAAAATTATATACAGGGTGGGCCAAATGTAGGTATACCCTTTACTTTGATTTTTATTTACATTTTATGACATTTACATTTTATTTTTTACAATTACATTTGTTTAACACTGTTTAATCTGGTTAAGTGCTCAAAATGTCCTCCTTCAGCCTTGCAACATTTCTTGAACCTCTCCAGAACATTGTGACATAAGGTACAACACAAATTTTGATCTGCATCAATGTCAATAAAGGCTTCCAAGATGAACCCTTAATTTGTCTACTGTGTGGGGATTTTTCTCATAACCCTTATTCTTTATATTGCCTACCAAAAATGAAGTTCATTGGCATTAAGTCAGGTGTATGTGTGATTTAATGTGCTCAATATCAGGGATAGTGTATTAAATATAAAAGTGGACACAAAGGTGTTGAGTTCAATGCCCACTTCACACACACACACACACACATATATATATATATATATATATATATTTACTGTTTCAAATAGTGTTTTTATAAAGTGGATTTGTCTGCCCCATACAAAACTGGTTTTGAATTGTTGATACCAGCTAAGGCTAGGAAAAAATGACAATATGGGCATAGGAATCGACATTGCATGGTGACTGTCACCTTCACACATCATTGTAATCTTATGACCCTACATACACACACAGGGTCAAAAGCAGGTATACACTTTAGTTATTTTGGGGATTTTTTTTTTTTTTAATTTTATTACAATTACATTTGTTTTAACAGTGTTTAATCTTGTAAGTGCTCAAAATGTCCTCCTCCAAACTTGCAACATTTCTTGAACCTCTCCAGAACATTGTGACATACTGTACAACACAAATTTTGATCTGCATCAGTGTCAATAAAGGCTTCCAAGATGAACCCTTAATTTGTCTACTGTGTGGGGATTTTTTTTCATAATCCTTATTCTTTACTATGCCTACCAAAAATGAAGGTCAGGTGAATGCAGTGGTCATTCAATGCTGCCATGTTGTCTGATTCAATGTTATCAGAAGGTTTGGTTAAGGTAGTCCTTTACTAGCAAAGCATAATGAGTTGTCCCATCTTGTTGAAAAAACAGTTTGGCTACGTTAGCTCTGGTTTTGAATTGTGGCACTACCACATTGCAAATCATGTTTAAAAAGCTGCTACTTTTGGCCCACTGTATGTATGTATACAAACACATATATATATATATATATATATATATATATATATATATGGCAGTGAAAATTCATCAAAACAAGTTTTATTACATACCACTTATCAGAAAGTAACAAAAATACTATTAACATGAGATAAATTTTAATAGTTCCCACTAAAATTTTTATGGGACTCTTTGTAAAAGAAAAACAAAAAAATTCTGGAAGCCATTATAACATAAAAGAAACAACCAACATTAACTAAAATATTTTTCTTCATCGAAGATCATATATTGAAGTGCTTATTTAAAAAAAACACATACCTTTTCTCTTTAATCATTACCTCAGATATCACTTTGAACTGAGTCCAATTGCAATTTCTGCATTAGCCAAAAATGCCAGAATTTAGTTACATAGATCTTGCTTGCCATACGGATAACACCCAGTTCTTGACAATAACTGTGACATCCTTAAATATCACAGAAAAAGTATGAACTTTGGACAATTTATTAATAATTTAAATCCTGATGTACAATAACTTATTTGGAAATTGGAAAATATAATAAAAAGGTTGAAAGACAGATTTTTTCAATAGAAATTTACAGAAACTTGTTTGGCGATAGATATATATTGATATGTCCTGGAAAGGAATATATTCGTTCATAGTAGCAAAGTGGTTTTGGACTACTGTAACCGGGTAGGACAATCTAGCAGGTAGCTGTAATGGACTGGTCCTCATCGTAGTGGTAAGCAACAGGTGTAGGTAATAGGCGAAGACAATAGGCGTAGTCCATGTACCTCCACATCAGTCTGTATTTATGGCTGACACCAGCCAATCATATTACTGTGAGGGGGAACCCAGGTGTATGCATATTCATTACATCATATATATATATATATATATATATATATATATATATATATATATATATAATTGATGCCACATCCCAAACTAGATAAATGCTTATATACCCAAATATAAACAATGGATATTTAACTATCCCTCAACCAATATAAACAACCAATATTTGCCTATTTCTGAACCAAGTAAATGTTCCTCGACTCTGATATAAAACATCAATATTTACCTATCAACAAACCAATTAAATGCTTACAAATTTGACTGTAAGCAATCATTATTCTCTTGAAAATAGCCACAATATTTACTTAAAAATAGACTGATTTCAAACCATTCAAATAACCCAACTAAGATTGAGATACCATAGAATATACCGACCCCAACCAAAGTATTTCAAGTCTTCAAAATTCTCTTGTATACTTGACATTCTGTTGGATTTAAATCAGTTTCACATATTTATGTTTACAATAATAAAACAAGGAGAAAAGTGAGTGAGTGAGTTGCTTGGGTGTATACTTACTATATCCCCCACCCCAGCTTGGATTTTAAGACATCCAAAATCCAAGATCATTTGTGTGGCAACCAGCTTAAGAGAAAGAAAATATAGGTTATATAGGGATAGACTAGTGCATGTATTTGATTTCATCCTTTCACTTGGGAAGTAATTCTGAATTTTTATTCAAATCCTGTTCACACTCCTCCCTTTTCTTTAAAACTGGAATAGAGATTTATCCCTTGTTTCCTGTCTAGGTTTCAGTTCCTTCTAAAGTCTTTTCATTTGCTTTTATTTCCGGTAGCCCCTTGCATCTTTGTGGCATAATTACCTTGCTTAGGGTGACTGGATAAAAAAAATGATGTCTGTTATATTGGGCAAAATACTGTAACAGAAGTAAAGTAGTACACTTTTTTTTGTTTGTGCCCTATCATTAAAATATTATAACAGGAAAAATAATGTAATTTATAGTCAACCCCCGCTGCCAGTCTCTGTATACTTTTTTTTAGTACTGAAAAAAGTAAATCTAAGGGAGATAATTCCAGTTCTATTAACTGTTAATTACAGATTTGATTTTCCTTTTAAGAAAATAATAGGAATAATCCTGGAACCAACTTGACCTGTTTACTCTTTTACAGCAGAACAGTGACGGCACATTAATCATAACAATAATTAAGCTTAACGATAATTAGTGTTTGCAAATAATTATGATATAAATAGTATAAATAAGTAATTTAATGTTGAATGGAGGTCATCAAAGTTGGCATTTAACTGAGTATTTGTAAAGAAAAATTCTTATAAGTTGAATTTTTTTACAGTCTGTTATCTGATCAATTTTTGAATTGATTCGTTTTTTATAGCTTATCAACATTTTGCAGATTATTTAAATCCAGAAAATATTTCTTTAGGTTATAAGAATTTTTTTGGAGATAATAACCATTTATGGATACAAGTCTTACTAATTAACCCATAGCTGGGGGGAAAGAGGTGGATTCATACCTTTTACCAAGGGTATTTGTGTATAAGTGAATCTAATGAACCTGACTGGAATTAGAACTCGGCTTGCCGATTAACAATTCCAAACCATTATCCGTTACATCAACTGTACATCCAAGCTTACAGCATCTTGTATTCCCAAGCAATCACCCACCTCGGTACTGACCAGACTTAATGTTGCTTAGATTCAGTGATCGTATAAGAACTGGTGTTTCCATGTGATATAAGCCTATCATGAAAAGTGTTAATAGCACAAATTTTAACCACATTCATTCTATCGTGTTTGACGTTTATTCTGAGGATAAAGAAGTTTCTGTTTGATAAAAAATGATATCTAGGTTTCTAAAGTCAACCTTTTATAGTCACCTTCTGTAATTTTGAATCCTTATTATCGCTAAAGTGTCTTAAATGATTGATCTCTTTTTTGACATGCAATAATAACATTCTAAGAGTGTTATTAAACTACAAGTCTTCTTTTCCTTTGTGTTATCCAAGTGGCTCAGCTGATTCATTAATTAACTATTTTCAGGTTTTTCATCATTTTAATTAGTGATTAAATTTCAGTATTGATATTTCTTATTTGGCAATTAAAATTTAAATGCCACTTTTGGTGGCCTTTAAGCTCAACATCAAGTTACTTCCTATTTATAACTGTTATATCATAATTATTTGTTGATTTTATGATGTTATTTTGGCAATAATTTTCAATTAATTTTTTGTAGTTTATTTTTTAAAGTTATTTTTTTAATGGTAATTTTCAATCATTTTATTTCTTATAATTCTGTGTTTGGGAATTTTATTTCAGATAATTTTATTTTTTAATCACATTATTCCTGAAAACTTTTTTTTTCTTTTTTTTGGTTATGTTATTATTGATAATTATTCCAGATAATTTAATTATAGGTCACCGTATCACTGATAATTTTATTTTTTAGTCAAATTATTCCAGATAATTTTATTTTTGGGGGTCACCTTATACCTAAAAATTTTATTTTTTGGTCATTATTTTTTAGTTGTTATACCTGACAATTTTTTTTGTCATGTTATTTCTGATAATTTTATTTCTACGTCACATTATTCTGGAAAATTTTACTTATCAAATTATTCCTGATAATTTTACTTTTGGTTGAAATTATTCCAGATAATTTTATTTTTTTGTTCATGTTATTTCTGATAATTTTATTTTTTGGTCACATTATTCCTGATAACTTTATTTTTCTTTCATCTTACATATTTCTGATAATTCTATTTTTTTGATAATGTTATTTTTCAATAATCCTACTATTGTTTATTGTAGCGAGAGAAAATCCATTTGCTCGCACTCTGCAATCTACAAAGATGTTTGCTATTCAAGGGCATGAAATTCACAGATAATTTCTCTTTCTGTACTGACTTGTAAATAAAATACTGGATTCCTCTCCTGCCATTCACCAGGGCGGGGGTGATGTAAGTTAATTGGTGCCTAGTAAAGTCCAACTGGGTGAACATGTTGCTGACAGAAGAATTACACTGACTAATTTTGTTCCAAATCAAAAATCCAAATAACTGTCATTTTCCCTAAAAATAACTTTAGTGTGACTAAAATATCTATCTAAGCAGATAATCATTTAGAATGACATTGGGGTTCATACGGCATGTTGCAAGGGAGGATCAGGAGCTGAGAGGTCTCTAATTGGATCCCTGATATTGAAGTTAGCGCAGATTCTATTAAATGGGAAATCTGAATTTCAAATGGAAGTCCTTTTTTTTTTTTTTTTTTTTTTTTTTTTTTTTTTTTTTTTTTTTGGAGAGCAGGAAAGGAAAAAAAATAAAACCCTGATAGAGCCAAAATCAATCACAAGTCTATTATCAAATACTTTTAACTCCAAAATTAAACGGTTGGTTGAAAAATTCATTCTTTTTTTTTTTTTTTTTTTTTTTTTTTTTTTTTTTTTAATGAAAAAAAAAAAAGTAAGAAGTTGGAATAAAAGGGTAGATTATAGAAAAATTCATTCAAAATTAAAAAGAGGAAGAGCCAATTGGAATAAATAGACAAGTTTGAAAAAAATAGAAAAATAAAATTGGGGTCTGGAATAACAGTGGGTAGGCTAGAAAATATATTTGAATGATTGATTTTATGATGGCTAACATTAATCAGCAATACTATTACTTCATGTCATGTGTTTATGCACACTGTCAAGCATCTAGCCATAGGGTAATGGTTAACAAGCTCTCCTAGCAAACATTTGAGATTAGTTAAATCCTCATTTGTGTCTTTTGTATCAAACTATGCAAATATTTTTTTTTTTTTCAGTTAACTTTATCTGCTGTTGAATATTTATTGGCAAGTTAGTATTGTGTCCAATTGCCGGTGGAATGAGTTTGCTCTTTATGGGTGTTCTCAATACTGTGGCCTTGTGCCAGATTAAGCTAAGCTTTGTAAAAATCAAGCTCCTGATAGCAAACTTCTATTGCAGCAGTGCATAACGTTCAATCTTTATTGCATGACTGTTGATCCTGTACCAGTCAAAGCCAATTTTTTTAAATATCAGGATCCACAAAGCAAATAGGGTATCTCATGTAGAGCAATTGTTAACAAGCAAGAATAGCACGCCCCACACTTCATGAGTGATACCCTCTATTTTGTTTTTGTACTAATCAAAGCTAAATTTCGTAAATGTTAAGATCCACAAATAAAGTGCCTCTTGTAGAATAAGATTTAACAAGCAGGATGGGTACCCACCCTTTATACAGGAATTTGAACTCTAAATGCCCAGCTACTTTGCTCCAATGCCAGATTAAACTAATCTGAGAAAACCTTTACTGTTGTTTATACAGAGTTTGAGCCTCACCTAATATCTCCAGTTTGTGACCTTGTGCCAGACAATACCAAAACTATTAAAACTCTTTCATGCTTCATCATTTCCTTTCTAATAGCTATACTTCAAATGTTGTCTTACCCCTAAATTTATTTGCTATTCATACTTGATTTAAGCATTTTAAAATGTCATTTTAAAAGTAGTATCCACTATTTCACTAGACGTAATTTATCTGTGAAAGGATACTACAGTATCTTATTGTGTGGCATACGGCAAATATTGATCACATTCATTCAGTATAACTCTTGTAAATGGAGCCTGCTATAAATAGATCAGATGAGATTAGATCACTTTTAGATCATATCAGCAATCAGTTTCAAAGGAAAGATTACCCTATTTTGTCTGCCAGTACACCTGCTAGGTTGCATTCTATTCAGGACTATAAAAGGAATTCTGCTTAATGCATGGGCAAGCCAACTATTTAATTTCAACCCCAAAACATATTGCACTCACACACATACATACACACACACTACACTAATCCTATAAATGTTTCTTTTTTATTCTTTTTTTATTAATTATCATTATACACATAAATATTATTTTCTGTTTCTATTCTTTTGTGAACTATATTGTTTTATATGTAAAAAAAAAAAAAAAATTCATTTCTTTTGAAAAACAACAACCTCATCCACTACACATTTTTTCATTCCAGAGTGTGTTAACTCTGTAAGGTATTATGGGTTAAATGTCATCACCCTTTCACTTTCTCGACTGTGTTTGGATCTATATGGGGGGGGGGTCATTTTTGAAAGGACTTTTTATCTTTGTTTTAAATCTTGGAACACAGCCATTTCTATTCTATCCCACCATTGTTTTGCTTACTAACCAGACAAATGAGAATCTGCAGCATTATTGGCTCTGACCTGGCATCTTAGCTTCAGCCATTTTCCCACCACCATAACGTAACTTCCCTTTGCCTTTTCTATAAACTATTTTCATGGTAATTGTTCCAGTGAGCATTCCTCTTTGGTCTTTATTCTGTTAATTGATGATTCTGACATAATTTAGGATTGGAGGGGGGCAGGTATTACTAACACTATTTTGTTTAGTTTTGTAAATATATTTTACATTCTAAATACACATTAGTGCTAAATTTTTAAACATTGTTGTCTTCATTCCCCACCCACCACAGACAAATTGTATATATGGGAACTAGTTAGGACTTCATAGAGACTCTGAGGTATCATGGTGACTGTTATAAGAATGGTATGTGTTATACTGTACATATGGACTATAATGGGTATGTCCCAATCTGTATAAATGCAGTAGAATATACTGTATGTGCTAGTCATTTGGATTCACTTTCAAGTGTGCTGGTCAAACTGTTTGCCTCCAAGCAGAGAGGAGGATTCCTGAACAAGGCTATGTTGAAGGGCAGGGTCTTGTCTGGGAAGACAGCTGCCCAACCTAGTTTTTTTTTTTTTTTTTTTTTTTTTGATGGGTAATTTTTGGCTAAGTCTACGGGCTCGGATACCCAACAATAAAACTCGGCCTTGTGCCACATCCACTTATGTGGGGTGGTTAGTGAATATTGTCATTTGGATTCACTTGGGTTTCACCTTGATTCACTTCTAGCTCACCACTAGCAGTTGGTTATTTACTACATGCCTCTGGCAAATCTTGTATGTTGTTCCCGTTAGAAATATTATCATTCCATTTCTAACCTTCGTTTTGGTTATTTTTATTCAGTAACCTTTTCCTAGGTTACAATATTTTGGGTCTCATCCTTGTCGCCAAAATATTGTAAGCTAGGAAAAGGTCTGTAATGTTGTCAGTCCTGACCTAGCATCTCAACTTTAGTCACTTTCCAACTGCCAGGATGTTTCATATACAATGACACAGTAGAAAAATCATACAAAAGGCATTGGAAATTATTTTGCTATAGCAATGCACTGGAAATAATCATCAGTAGTATTTATTTAAAAAATACGTCAAAATTTTCATGACATGGCAAATATTCAATGCTTATATAGAATATACTGGAAATTATTTTACTATAGAAATGTATTAGAAATTATTTTTGTTATACCATACCAATTGACTATAATGCTATGTCTTAATCCATATAAATACAGTAGAATATACTGTATGTGGTAATCATTTGGATTCACTTGGGTTTCACCTTGATTCACTTCTAGCTCACCACTAGCATTTGGTTACTTGCCACAGGCCACTGGCAAATCTTGTATGTTGTTCGTGTTAGAAATATTATCGTTCATTTCCAACCTTCATTTTGGTTATTCTTATTCAATAACCTTTTCCTCGATTACAACAGTATGTAAGAATATATTATTTAGGTGTAAGGAAAATTATATGTTTAGTCCAGTGATTGACAAGAACTGTTAGTTGAAGACAACTGTCCTGGTGTACTGTTCTAGTGATTTTCCAAGCATAGCTTAGATGTGGCACCAGGTTGAAAGTATGAGGCACCCAGTGAGGATCGACCTCACTACTTAGTCATAATTGTTCTAACGAGACATGCTTGCTAACCATTACATCGCCTCGAGGTGCCCCTGTCATCACCATAGTGATTTTCCAAGAGTAGCTTAGATGTGGCACAAGGTTGAAAGTATGAGGCACCCAGTGATGATCGAACTCACTACTCAGTTATAATTGTCCTAGCGAGATAAGCTTACTAACCATTACACTGCCTCGAGGTGCCCACTGAAAGACCTATAGGAGGAGTTTTTGGTACACAAAAGCCAACTGGGACAGCTTCTGATCATACATGGCAGTAGCTCCTCCCTGAAGCTTCTTTGAAAATATTTCCTCCAAAACTGCTCTGCCCTCATCTTGGAATGGATCCTTCCTGGAATAGTTTTAAATCCAGAAAAAATTCCAGCAAAAACTGAACAGCCAACATTGGTTTACCTCAAGTGAAACTCGTACATACTGAAGATGCTGAAGAAAAGGTTAGTTCCTTGTTACTGCCCCAGTAAGTGTCCAACTCCTCCTGCTATCCTCTACCCTTACAAGAGCCAGATCAGGCTAAAACTGGAATACTACAGCCATATATTGGAAGGAGCTGGCCAGTTTCCACTTTCCAGTCTCAATAGTCCAAAAGTGTCTTCACATTCTGTTATACTAGAACATTACCTATTCTATTGTAATAGACTCTCCCACGCATAATAAGTAGTAGTAGTAGTAGCGGTCGCCAGTTGGGCTCAGTGGAGTTGAGTGAGTCAGTTGATGTCGGACATTGAAGTATCAATGACCACAACTAGATTGCTGCGTCATTAACTATTATTGCAAGTTCCTAACGTTATGTACCTCGGACCTAATTTAGGACCGACTTACTGAAATACAAGCCTCCACTGTGAAAACTACTTTACAACACATTCTTATAGGTGACAAATTGTTTTCCACCTTCATCATCCTTTGACCTCCCCATGGTTGATCAGAACTCCATTGACAATCGCTTTCCACTCTGTTTGGGGGTCTGGGAACAGCAATGAAGGACCAATGTCAAACCCTGAGTTCTGAGCTGGGAAAGTCAATTTTCATGAGAAAACACTTCCAGAAGGATGACATAGTGGTAAGGATGAGACATTTTCCCTGTTCCCTTGGTGGATGGCAAGCTGTAATTGTTTGTTTGTTTTTTGTTTTTTTTGTAGTTTATGAGAGATTGGTGTCAGTTCTCCATAAATTGTATTAAGTATTGCATGGGATCTCCAAATGATGTTCTGGATTTTTTTAAATAGATTTGTATATGTTCCATCCAGTCATCTTTCAAAACAAGCAGATATTGTCTGAATTTCTGATCCATACAGTAGGACTGGTTCAGCCAATGTTCAAAAGGTTTGGACTTTTAAGGAATATGAAAGGTTTGAGCACCAAATCTTAAGTTTGTTATATGCATCCCAGGCAAGAGCTTTGCAGTTGTTGAAATCTTTTTCGGAATCTATAAAGTGAGATCTAAGATATTTGAAGACCTCAACTCTTTTGATGGATGTATTATTAAGTGACTTCAACTTGGATGTTTCAGAGGGGGTTTTGATATATTCTGTCTTACTCGCATTGCAATAGACCTATCTGGTTTGCTTCTTGCACGTCTACAACGCCTTTTCCACAGATGAAATGTCATAAGCCTCTCACTGCTTTATGTCCATGGAAAGTGCTCAGAAGAAATGCATTCCTTTGTTCCACCAGTTCTCACTTCTGCAGCTAAGACCCCCGCCCCCCCAGACTGTACACATTGTAGCAAACTACCCTCATTCGCTGGTGAGATGTATGTTCCACTCAAGCAGCTATGTTCCATAAGCTTTGTGGAACTGACTTCCAAGAGGATGCTTCCTTGATCACTACAATCTTAACCTGTTCAAATGTAAAACCAACTGTTATCTTCCCCATATAGACCCATAAACTCTGCCTCTTACTCTGCAACTTTCTACAACAATTGGTTCTTGGGCGTTATACAGGTTGAACATCAAGGTAGGAAAGCAAAGATTAACAAAGGACAGTGTTATTAATTTTCAGATATATTTTAAAAATCTGATTCCATGATTAATATCTATATTACTAACTTTTCAGCAGAGAAAGAACTAATCTGAATAGAAGTCAGCCATTTTCACAATGTTCTTATCTTTTTCTACATGAAGTGTACTCGCATTACCGACATCCGGTAAGTGGATGTCACTTATATAATACTCAACATGTTTTTTCACATTTTTACATGCATTGACCTACTCCACTAAGATGGAAACAAGAAGAGGGAAGTAAGTAAATGAATAAATAAATGAAATTCCTTTTTTGTGACATTCAAGGAAATCTGCATAGACACATGCATAAAGTAAGCTTAATTAACATAATTTGAAAAACTTCAATTTGACATGTTTCTCTGATGAACCAGTGTCACATTCACATATCAAATATGATTTTCACACACACACACACATATATATATATATATATATATATATATATATATATATATATATAATGCACATTTCATTGAATATGACAGACAAGGTGCTTTTACTTAGTTTTTTATACAATTTCTCATGTGATCTAATAATTTTTTTTCTTTTCCGATGATAAATTATATAAAAACTGTCTGAATGTTCTTTTTAACCGAGCACTTTTGGCTATACATTTAGCCATTTTCAAGGATTAAATATTTTAACTATTAAATAAGAAATAGTTTGTTGCATGTATGTTTTATAAAATGGTCAGAAAACCAACATTGTATATAAATTTAAAGGTTGCTTAGGAGATTGTATCTCCAGCAGAAAAGATATATACGTTGGTCATATTACTACTACGTTGTCTCGACAGTTGATTTTTCATTTGAATGATGCATCAAGCATATCGCAACATTTAGAATAGCATGCCTGTCCACATTCACAATTTAGAAAAATTCTTGTTGAAAATACATCTATACATTTTCATGAAAATAATAAACATAAACTAAAAACTATCTTTATTAAAAATTGAAACCAACCCTTAATAAAATTAATGATGAATACTGCACAAATATCTTAAAATGTTAGTTTAAGATATCTAGGTTTTAACAAATAGTGTTTTTTGTTTTAAATAAAAACAAATGGACATTTCAAACTTAGTTACAACCCCTGAAGTTTCAAACTTGAAATTTAAACCATAACACAGTTAAAAAAAAAAATTACTTTCAGATGAACACAACAATTTAGTTTTAGAAAAAAACATAACACCGTGATGATAACATTGTCTTAATGTCAAAAGTATCTCAGAATAAATGAATATGTATCAACATGGTAATTTTCTCTCTTCCTTTAATAAGGATACTAAGAAGCTTGTCTGTGAATATATGAGGATCCTATTGAAAATAAGCAGACAAAACTTGTCTAAATATATACACATACACGTTTCATTAAAGACGATAAACAAGGTACTACAATTAAGCTTTTTATTTAATTTTTCTTGTGTTTGAACAAGTGTTTTCTTTTCTGAATACAGAGTGTAATTGAAACCGTCTAAATGTTCTGTAATTTCGATTGCTTTTGGATCATACTTTTTGCCATTATGAAGGATGATTTTTTTTTGATTTTTTAACTAGTGTATGTTTTAACATCTAGAGGTATAGGGATGTTTTATTTTTTGAACACAGCAGATTGTAGCCATGTTCATACTTAATATTAATGAATGGTGGCTTTTTCTTATTTATTATTAAGGCTTCCACTATTTTTAATCTTTTTTTTACATGTGGATGAAGTTATTATGCTTGTATTTTCTATTAGTATGTCTTGGATGGTGTCTGGTAGATTTGTGTGTGTATGTTTCAATGACTTCTAATGAAGTTGTTTGGATAGGTGCAACATAAGTCATCTGGATAGGCATGTAGTAGTGTGACCAATGTAATTATTTATGAGTTTGGTTTGATCAGGAACACAGTTCCTTAAGGGCCATTTGATGAAATCAAACTTGTGTGTGGAAACAAAAGAGGAAACTTCTATAAATTAACGAAATGGCACTACGACGATCTAATAAATAAGGATTTACGTAAAAACTATAAAAAGGCAAATAATACTGACCTCAACATTGTGGAGAATATTAATATTAGCAGTAAAAAAAATTGGACAAACTGAAGATTAGTGATAGAGTAGGTCAACTAAATGAGAGTGCTATATAACCTTAAAGGACCACAAACCAGATTTCAAGGCTAATCTGACTACAAGGATAATAAACCCTACAAGACCTGATATCAGAAAAATTAGTAAAATGATCCTTGAAAGGGTAAATCAACAAATTAAAGTAAAAATAGGCCTGAAACTTTGGATTAATACCAAAGACATGACAAACTGGTTTGCTTATGTAAAGGAGAAAATGAACTGAACACTAATGCAGTTTGTTATTGAAAATTATTGTTAATCAATATCTAAAGAACTGTTTATGAATGCATTGGACTTTGCTACCTAGTACAGGGATATTACTGAAGAAGAAAAGAGCATTATTATAAATACAAAAAAATCTGTACTGGTACATAAAAGTGAGCAATGGATAAAAAATTCATATGACCACTTTGACATCACAATGGGATCACTAGACTCAGCTAGGTCTTTTGATCTCATAGGTCTTTTTATTTTATACAATCTTACAGTGCACCATGAAATTAGTACAACTGACATTGGTTTATACAGAGATGATGGACTTATTGCTATAAGGAACTCTACTAACTTTAAAATCTATAAAATTAGAAAAATATTATATAAAGAACTTAAAAGCCTGAATTTAAAAATTACATTAAGCACTAAATTAAAAAAAATGTTAACTTCCTTGATATAACATTAGATTCAATGAAAAATGTATACATACCTTATAAAAAACCCAATACCAATCCTTTATATATACACCCTAAATCAAATGATCCTCCATCTATGATTAGGCATATGCCTTTATCTATCAGAAAAAGAATAAGTACAAATTCAGCAGATGAGAAGATTTTCTATGAAGATATTAATTTCTATAATAAAGCTCTAAAAGATAGTTTTGGGGTTTTGTAGCCACTAACTTATATAAAAAAGGAAACAGGAAAGCATAGAAAAAACAGAAGTAGAAAAATAATTTGTTGTACACCCCCATACAACCAAATGGTAAAGAACAAATTAGGACAAAAATTCCTTGCATTAATAGTTAAACACTTTCCTAGAGAAAGTAAACTAAGTACTGTTTTCAATAAAATACACTAAAATTAAGTTACAGTTCTACTGGAAACTTAGTAGAATTATGTTTCTTAATAATTTTTCTATCTTCATTAAACACTTAGACCAAAATCAAAGAAATTTAAACAGGATAAAAATAAAAACAGATGAAGATAAACAAAAATTATGTAACTGTAGTAACCCTCATAACTGTCCTACAAAATAAATGTCACGCGGAATCATTAGCATACAATGCAATATTGAGAATCCCCAAAACAAAAATCTATATAGGTTGCACAAGCCATAAGTTCAAAAAGACATTCAATCAACATCAAACTTCATTTAGGATAAATAAATACAGAAATCAGACATCCTTTTCAAAATATTTCTGGCACTTAAAAGAATCCAATAAAACACCTACAGTAAAATGGAAATTAATAAGAAAAGCTAGAATATGTAGGTTATTAAATGACCCATGTCCTTTGTGCATACATGAGAAACTATATATTACTAAGTTAATAAAAAAGAAAAAATTACTGAATTGGAGAAATGAAATCGCTATTTTTTGTCGTCATTGTCAAAAATTTTCCTTAAATAATATTTAAAAATAAAATTAAAAAATGGGAGCTGGTAATATACATACTTATATTTGATATGAAAAAATAAATTTAAATAATGTAAGTATTTCTATTACATTTATATAGAAAAATAGTCTATTAGTAATTAAGAGTAAAAATAGTTTAACATTGTAGTTAAATAAAATGTATTCTAACCCTTTAAACACTCCTAGACAGAATCTTTAAGTATATACAAGTAAGAAAAAAATGCCAAAAAACTTTTTGCTGTTAATAATAATAAAATAACCCAGACGACATGCATTTAATGGATGTCAGAATTCGTTGAAAAATACACCCCTACCCTCCCTAAGCTTAACCTCTTTTTCGAACGTAACTCATAATTGATACAACAATAATTAATAAAAATGAACAAGCTACCACCCCTGTCTGAATGATTGGATTTCTCTGTATCCTTGGAAACAGTAAATTATGAATTTATATGTGCGTTTAAAACTAAAAATTTTAAAATAAGTTATTCCAGTATTCGCTTGAAGATTAAACGAAGCTAATGCTTTTAATTTAATTATATAATTAAATTTTAAAGTTTTTAGCTTCCATTTTTGAAACATGGTTATTACTGTGTAGCGAAAAAACATTTTAAATCAGTTACTTTATAATATTTATGCTCTGTAAATTTACATTGAGCACTGTTTTGTAAAAATGAAAATAAAAAATATCAATAAGAACACCGGATTATATATCTTACTGTTCTTTCTCTCTCTCTCTCTCTCTCTATATATATATATATATATATATATATATATATATATATATATATATATATATATAATTTAAATAAAAACAGACCATTTTTTCCATGTTCCATGTAATAAATTATTTCACCGCAGTCCTTTTAAAAGGTCTGTGGTGAAATAATTTATTACATGGAACCTTAAAGTGGTCTGTTTTTATTTAAATTATTTGCTCTGGATTTACATTGAGCTCTCTGGATTTTTATCCTCCTTAGGTTTATCCATACGGATTACCTAGTTTTTCATAAACTATATATATATATATATATATATATATATATATATATATAATGTTTGCCACACAAACAAGAGAACCCAGTCATGGCTGAAAGCTAGGATTATGGCATCATTCACCAACTTAAACAAGGAGATTCTTTAGAAGAGTTGCAGGAGATTCAGAAAATGTCTTGAAGCCAATGGCGATTTTATTGAATAAATTTGTTGTATTTCAAGATATTTTTGTAATTTTGGTAAATATATCTGTTAAAATGAGATGTCAGTGTTATTTTCATTTTCTGTATAACTTAGACAATTTATCCATCACACCTCTGTGTGTATATATATATATATATATATATATATATATATATATATATATATATATATATATATATATATATATATATGAATGAAGATTACATTAGGTTAATTATCATTTTCACCCTGTAAATTGAAATAAAATTTACAAGGATCTTTCAAACCAGTCAATGGATGATAAATTATTGAAAAATAAATATATTTTTGTGTAATTTTGGTAAATATATCTGTTAAAATGAGATGTCAGTGTTATTTTCATTTTTGTGTCCTTTAGCCGACAATTTATCCATCGCACACGGTATGTGTTGATGTGGCTAATAGATTCTTGATTTATCTTTTATCTTTTTTTTTCTGTTTTAATATCTAATAATCCTCTTTTACTCGGGAGTAAAACCTGTGTACTCATATTACATATTTGATCTTTAAATTACGCATGTTTTTGCCACCCAGCATACATGAGAGACAAAAGGCTGGACAATGTAACTCGATCCTATTCAGTGTGATGTGCCAAATATAATTCCAGCTTTTCTGATGATACTAAATACAATGATATTGAATATAATGAAATTCAATGGTTGATAGTTAATATAGCATACTTTGGTGTTTTGTTACAAATCCCAGTAGAGTCGTCTACGGCAAAAGAACAACAGGAAATGAGAGGGTGGATTTAAAATTTAATGATAATAATCATTTATTCACAGATGACCGATACTAGGAGTGAAATCAGGGTGCAGAGTCGGGCTTTAGTAAAAAAGCATTTTGATATAATGGTCGATTATGCTGTTTAATTTAATATCTCAATTCAGAAACAGTAATACAAACATATACAAACGAGTGTTACAACAGGAATGTTTAGTCCGACTGTCAGAGCTGACTACTCGAAACTTCCCTCTCCAAAAGGCAGTACCTGCTCCTATTTATAGCTGGGAGAGCCCATACATGCATGAGTAAATTAGCATAACACTTATTAATGCCCACACTCAGTTTTCTTATGGTAATGGTAATATTAGCTGTTTCCCTATAAGGAAACATCTGGCATATATTGACTGAGAAACCAGTACTGTTTTGAGTTGACATTTTATAAAATATTTCTCTTAAAACACATTTCTTAAGAAAACAGGTTTCTCAAGTCCAGTAGCTGTTATTGCTCTTTTCTGTATTGTTAAATGTTTCCTTCCTAACCTTTTGTTTGAAATAGTGTGGAATGTCAACATTTTGATTATGTCATTATTTTCTCTTTGAGTTACATGTGATATCCATTTTGGTTGTTGCTGCTGTTGGTAGTCCTCAAGTGATGTGGCTTCTGTTATTTGGTACAGTTCTTTTTTTGTACAATATTCAAAGAAGGATGATCTTTGTCAAGACTCTCAGGCTTCACTCACTCAGTGGATAATTTATATATTTCTCAATGGTTTCAGCACCATGCATGACATCCATTTAAAAGTCTTGATCTGATGAGGCTATTTAAGTACATGACTCAAGTTTTTATGTTTTGCTTTTTTAGTTAAAGGTTTTCTTCCTAACCCTTTATTTGAAATAGTATGAAATGTCAACATTTTGATTATGTCATTATTTTCTCTTTGAGTTACATGTGATATCCATTTTGGTTGTTGCTGCTGTTGGCAGTCCTCAAGTGATGTAATTTCTGTCATTGGATACGATTCTTTGTTTGTGATTCTGTAACGCTAGTCTGCTCGAAGCAGGATGATCTTTGTCATGACCCTCAGGCTTCATGCCGCGCTGAAAGCCTTTTTTTTTTCATCATTGATCATAGGAAGTGTTTGTATACAGCTGACAGTTTATATATTTCTGAATGAGTTTGGCATCATATATGATATCCATATAAAAGTCTTGTCTGTTTAAGGACATGACTCAAGTTTTCAAGTTGATGTTTTTGTTTTGTAGTAATTTGTGATGTTAAAACTTCCTCTGACACAACCTATTCTATGTTCAATTTCTTTTTCTCCTATAGTTAATTTCTTATGGCTGATCTATACACTGAGGTACATGAATTTAAGTGTGCTACTAGATTGGCCTTTAGGTCCCACTTGTTTACTAATGAAATAGTTAAATGCAACCACTACTTCTACTCCAGCAGTTTCTTTTCATACACTTCCCACTCATGGAATGCCTTTCTGTTTATTTGCTTCCCTGATAACTACAATCTTCAAAAATTTAAATGCAACATCAATCACCATCTTGAATCCCGTTCATCTTTTGTCCTTTCCTCAATCTTTCCTCTACTCAGTCTTTCCTCTGACTTTTACTCCCTGTAACCCTGTGCTTATTTGTGGCATTCCTGTCTTACTTGGAGTAAAATGATTAAATAAAAAAATCTAAAGTGTTTAGTATTTACTAATTTCACATTGGTGCCATCAATGCTTTCATTCTGATTCCAGATCATAGCTTCTGTTTTTGGATAAGTATATTTTGTGTCTCATTTGTTGGAATACTTGGTAGAGGATAGTGATTTTCTGTTCAAGATATTTCTCATAACAACTATGAACACCTATGTCATCAGCATCAGTACATAAGTCACAGGAGGGAAAGTGAACATTAATGAGTTATAGATTGAATGCTTGTGGCCAACCATTCCCTTTGTTTTCACTTCTTATTAAGTTCCACTTGAACAGCTTCTTAAAAAAAAACTTTGGGAAACTGGCTCCCAAGAGGATGCTTCCCCAATCACTACAGCCTTAACCTATTCAAGTCTTGAGTTAACTGTTATCTTTCCCCACATATCTTCATAAACCATGTCTCTTACATCTTACTCTCAATGCTCACACAACAACCTCCTCCTTCAGTAATCCTCTACCTCAAGTGGCTTTTGGGCCTTGCATATGGTGAACGTTAGAAAAAAAAATGTACTTGCTTTTAATGAACCATTTTAACAAAAGAGGGAAAGTGTGACACTGAAATCCGAAGAGAGATTGGGACAGTCAAACATGTATTCCCAAAAGCTAAGCAGGGAATTAAGAAATAAAAAATTGTTACAAAGAAAAGAGTACTGTCCTCTTCTATGGCAGTGAATGCTAGAAAGTCTTCTCAAAGGTGAAAAAGAGACTTGAAGCAACAGAAATATGGTTCTACAGAAGGATGCTGAGGATATCATGGACTGAACATGTAAGCAATGAAGTTTTAGAGAAAATGGAAACAGAAAGGACACTTAATATCAGAAAGAGACAGTTGGAATATCAGGGGCACATAATGAGGAAAGAGAGCCTGGAAAATCTAATACTCACAGAACTGATTAAAGGCAAGAGAGATAAAGAAAAACAACGCATAACCTACCTAGCGAGTTTCTGTAAATGGATTGTGGGTCAAAGTTTAGGAGAAATAACAGAAAGACAAAATTTATTTATCTAAAAGGACAGAAATTTGTGGAGAGCTATAATTGTATAAATTTGCACAATATCCTTCATAGACTGACAAATGAAAAGACAAGTTGAGATAATCATTAAGACATATTTTCCGTGTAATGCAAAAAATCTTCTCTTTTTGGCAAAAATTCCAAAAATGATAGCAAGAATGAAGTAATTTGCAGCTGAATATAATGGACTGACATGATTGATTGGTAATCCAAATATGTTTTTATTGCTTTCCATGAATGAGCAAAGAATATCAATTTTTATACTGTTTAATCTACAGCACATAGATATGTGTATCGAGGAAAACAACACATAACATACCTAGTGAGCTTGAGTAAATGGATGGTGGAACAAAGTTTAGGAGAAATATCAAAAAGGCAAAATTTATTAAGTGCTACGATGGACAGGAATTTCTGGAGAGCCATGATCGCCTACATTCTGAAAGGACACTACATAAAAAAAAAAAAGTAGTAATCAGATCCATCACCAAATTGGTTGGGCGTCCCGGGTAAGACGATAAACTACAGGCGCATCCCGGGTAAGACGATAAACTACAGGCGCGTCCCGGGTAAGACGATAAACTACATCCAACAACAAGGCCTCTGATAATGCATTTTTGAAAAAATAATGTTGCCAGCTGTACGTTTTTGAGGAAAAAATATTAAATATTTTGACTAAACAAATATATTACCAGGACAAAAATATATTGTCGGCATTAAATAACCCATTGAGGTTGATATGCCGTAAAATAAAAACAACCAAACCAAACCAAGTTGGTTCGTTGATTTTGTTTAGCGCCATGTTAACTTCTATCGGTTATTTAATACCAAAATCTAAATATTTTCTACATAATTTTCTACATTCATAGTAAAAGTATGTTTTTTTAAAAGATATATAGTTTGTAGATCATAAAATGTATTGTTGGTAATTTTCCTACAAAAATGTATTTTTTTAGTGTTTTTATTGATTGTCATTTTGCTATGAAAATCTATTGTTGCTCATTTTATTATAAAAAGGTATTTGATTTTTGTTTGGGTGGGGTTCACTCTTTGTCCATAGCTGGGACCCTAACAGGTGCTACCACTCCAGGCCAGAGTGGGCCTGGAAACTACAACAATTAAGTGATTCCATACGCCTCAAAACTTCCAGTCTCCCAATCAGAGACCTTGTTGCTGGATGTTGTTTTATCATTGCACCCAGGACGATCGTTACCAAGAGAATCAACTAGCCTCCCTTCCCACGGCATTTTCTTACTCGCATCTCCTTGACTTAAAACGTCACCGTCCCTACCCACTGAAGACACTTTGGTGATTGGCCTCCAGGCATTTTTATAAACCTATAATTAATTTTGGACTTTGTCATTTTAGAAACCTTTAATTAATACTAGATTTTTATATTCATTTTTCTTATAACTAATACCTGATTTTATTGCAGATGTTAATGAGTTAATGTTGAATCTAATCTTTATCATACCTAGTTAAGCAACATCAAGCCTGGTCAGTACCTAGATGGGTGACCACTTAGGAATACCAGGTGCTGTAAGTTTAGATGTGTGTGTGGTTTAATGGATAATGGCTTTAACTGGAGAGCTGAGTTCCAATTCTGGTTGGGTTCATTATATTTGCTTGTATGCAAATACCCTTGAGAAGGCTTTCCTGGGTATGATGATAAACTACATCTGCGTTCTGGATAAGACGATAAACTACATCCAAAAACAAGGCCTTTGATCAGGAGGTTTTGAGGAGCGTGTAACCACGTATTAATTGCTGGTGTTCCCAGGTCCACCCTGACCTGGGGTGGTAGCACCTGTTAGGGTCCCAGCTATGGGCAAATAGTTAACACCCAAACTTATATAAAATAGGTTTTAGTACCAAAAATACTTTGTAATAAAAAAATTATTACTAGCAATAATTTTTTTAAGGAAAAATTATCAACAATACTTCAAAAAAAATACCAGTAATACAAACAGCTATACATTAAGAAGTTGGGTTTTAATAAAAAATATGAGTAATTGAAAAATGGTTCAAATATGTATGTATACATATACACCGTATTTGTAAACTATTGATATGAATCTATTTAAAAAAAATTGTTGGCATTAAATGACCCACTGAGATTGATATGCCATAAAACAACTAACCAAATCTTGCGAAGGATATGAATCCACCTCTTTTACCCGCAGCTATGGGTTAATTAGTAAGATTTTTATCCCTGAACCATTATGATCTCCCCTAAAGTAATTCTTACAATCTAAAAATGCTTTCTGGCATTATATAGCCTGCATTGGGTTGATAAGCCATAAAAAAACAATCAATCAATGAAAAACCAATTAGCTACCTAGGCATGTATTTTAGATTTATTTACATTCTCTGAAATGTATAGAAACTAACATGGCGACAAATGAGGGATCAGTTTATATGTTGGTTGTAATATGAAATTGATCCCCTACTTTATATCCATACTATAAGATACGTTCAGCGGGGGCGGGGCATACTCAACATAATTTTGCTTAAAGGTTTCAGGCAGTTTTGATCAACATTTCTTTTCATGGTTAGTCGTAATGCTAAGTTTCCTAAGTTGAACAAACTGAAGCTATTTTATTTACGCTTTGTTACCTCTCTCATTTTTGTTTTTACCTCGCTTTCTTCCAGGCATTTTGATGGGCAATAGCGAAATTCTGAAATTTAGAATGATTTTATTCCATTTTATTCCCAGACTTCATGAATTTAAGCGTTCAACTAGGCTGGCATCTCGCTCTCACCGTTTCACTGTCGAAATTGTTAAATGTAGCCGTCTCTTCTACTCTAATAGCTTCATGTCTAGCACTTCTCGCCTGTGGAACTTTCTCTCCTTTTCCTGTTTCCCTGATAGCTATAATCTCCAACTATTCAAATGTAATGTCAATCGACGTCTCCAGATGTCTTGATCTATCCCTTAATCTTCTCTTCATCCTTTCCTCTGTCACTCATCTTTGCTCTCGCTCCAACTCTCTGTAACCCCTTGCATGCTAGTGGCTTCCCGCCTTGCTTGGGGTGAAACACTTAAAAAAAAATAAAGAAATAAAAAGGAATATTTTAAATTAATATACGACCAAAAATAAACTGTTTTTGACAGAAAACCTTAATGATTTCACTATAATTATGTAACAGTAATGTAATGATATTCTGCAGTCAAATATACAGTTTATATTACCTCGGTTACGGTCAAATCACGCTGAAACACCGGTTCTCGTTCGATCACCGAAGTTAAGCATCGTAGAGCCAGGTCAGTACTTAGATGGGGGACCGCTTGGGAACACCTGGTACTGTAAGCCCCCAAAGTTCAACCCTTACCTCACAGTCGGTGGTGGGGTGTAAAACGGTAGTGTCAGAGCTATGCCGACCGGAACTTCGTTCCTGGTAGGGCCACCCAAGGCGGACAGGTCTGACACACACGCCGGCTAACAAGGGCTCTGGTGAAAATCCAAGGAGCGTCTGCATCGGTAACCGGCGGCTTCTGGTCGTTCCTGTCTCTGCGTCTGTGGGAACCCGCGGCAAGCAAGAACGTTATCCGAGTAGGCCTGGGTACCCTACTTCTGTAATTTATCCCAAGAATCTTCTTCTCATAACAGGAAGAAGCCGGCTCAATCCGCCCAGGGTGAATGCCGCATCAGTACAGTACAGTACCTCGGTTACCATGATTACCTGCATGGTTACCTCGGTTCACTGCATGGTTACGAACTATAAATTTAGTTTGAAATATTGTGGAATCGGCTCTAATTTTTTCTTTATCAAACTCTGATTATATATGAATCCACCTTTTCTTCCCTCCTAGCTATGGGTTAATTAGTAAGACTTTTATCACTAAACTATTATTATCGCCCAAAAAGATCTTACAATCCCCAAAACTATTTTCTGGCTTTTGATAATCTGCAATGGCTTAACAAACCATAGACAACAATTCAATCATTCAAATAATCCTTATGAGACAAAAATCCTAATCATTGTATACGTATATGTGCAAAAAATCTAGTGGTTATTGGCACCCAGAGTGAAACTGGCATGCCGAGTTCAAACAATTTCGGTGTCACATTTTCCATCATCCATTAAAGCCCTCCCCAGATATTTAAATTTTCCTACTCATTATTTGATTTTGACATTTCCAGTTTGTAGCTCACGTAGTAGTTGATCTATCAAGATAGTATCTCAGGCCATTACTACCAAAATTAGATCAGTTTTCACTCAGTGCTCTATTGTTGTGGCCTTATGCCAGACTAAGCCAATCTTTGTAAGTAAGAGTTACGTTTTCAACTATTTGTGCATTTACGTCGACATGTTTTCTTGACTTTATCCTAAGACCGAAATGAGTCAAGCATGTCTTCATTTTAATTTGATTATTGAATCAGTCATGGGCATAATCGTTGCGTAGGTCATCTACAGATTAAAGTCCTTATCAGCCAACTTCCTCTTTCCCGTATGTTGTTTTGGCCAGGACAATTCACCTGCTGACCGAAACCTGCTAGTCCAGAAAATATCATTTGAATGTCATTCTTGGAAAAAGCATATTATTTGCACATGACTGAGTTATGAAAGGAAATGTTTTTGCCATGTTGGGTTTTAAGTAAATTTTCTTTTCTAGGAAGGAAGTTATTCGGCATTAGTCCAAGATAATGGCTTGCATAGTGTTTACTTAAACAAAACAAAAAAGAAAAATTATATTATTAAGAGAATGGTATTATCAGTGGGATCTGAAAAGTTCTCAGCCAGAACCACTTGACCATATTAGTATTCTAATGAATGAATACTGATAACTGCGCCAATAACATTTCAACACTGCTCATCCAAGTAATAATTTGGCCCAAATCCATGAGTTTGGAGAAAGTGTGTGTGTGTGTGTGTGGAGGGTGGGAGAGACAGATAGACAGTGTGTGTGTATGTGTGGAGGGGGGGGGGATGTGTGTGTGGGGGGGGAATGTGTGTGGTGTGTGTGGGGGGGGGGAATGTGTGTGTGTGTGTGGAGGGGGGGGATGTGTGTGTGTGTGTGGAGGGGGGAGGGGGGAATGTGGGGGGGGGGAATGTGTGTGTGTGTGGTGGGGGAGGGGGAATGTGTGTGTGTGTGTGGGGGGGAATGTGTGTGTGTGAGGGGGGATGTGGGAGGGGGGGTGTGTGTGTGGGGGGGTGTGTGGGGGGATGTGTGTGGGGGAATGTGGGGGGGGGGGGGGTGTGTATGTGTGGGGGGGGATGTGTGTGTATGTGAGTGTGTGTGTGCATGCGTGGGATGTGTAGCGGGAGAGTAAGAGAGAAAATGAAAATATTTTCTCGTATCGGACCCAAAATTAGGAAATTTGAAATGAAACTGTTATTATCCACCTTGCAAAACAATTAAGAAAAAAAAAATCTAGATTAAAAAAAGATTTTATTAGAAGTCGATGCTGAAAAGTACTCAGCCAGACCCACTTCCTGAGAGAGAATGTGTGTGTGTGTGTGTGTGTCTATGATGAGAGAAGGAGATGAACAATAAATATAATTTCCAACATGACACACAGCCGTCAGGAAACTTAAGCAACTTCACCTTTCACCTCCTGATGCCGCCTCCCATGTTAAAACCTATTTTATTGTTCATTTACTTTCCCGCCCGCCCGCCACACACACTCTCTCTCACTCCCACCACACACACTCTCTGTCTCTCTCTTTTACCCAACCACACACACATGCGCACGCACACATACACACATACACATACATACACACACACATACAAACACATTCTTTCTCTGCTACCCACCAAACGCTCAGTCTCTCTCTTTCGCAAACACTTTTTCTCGCAATCTCTCTCTTCCATACCCTACACTCTCTCTCTCTCTCTCTCCCTCCCTCCTTCTGAATTGTGGACAAATTGTTACTTGGACGAGATGCTGAAAAGTTATTGGCCCAACCCACCCCCTATAGTCATTTGTACAGTAGAATACTAATTTTAGGAAGCGGGTCAGAGTGAGAAATTTTCAGCACCCTTTTATAATACCCCCCCACACCTCTTAGACATTTTTTTTTGACTGAAATGAACAAGATGCAATATAATTATAAAGAAATCAGGATCCATAAACACTTTGAAATTGTTGTATCAAAATGTTTTCATTTCCAGAGTTCCTGTATATGGTAGATGCTGAAAAGGGCTTAGTCATAAGGAGTTACTCCACTTACTTTCCTAAAAAGAAAACGCCGCTAGGCGACGCTCCTTAAGTCTATAAATAGGAAGTGACCTTCTACCGTCCTCTTTTTCCTGTTTCACCCGGAGGCTCATAGAAGACTGTCGTTGAGGCTCATTCGCTTCCCTAGGCCCTCTGTTGACCTCTGAACTCTCTCTCTCACACAGATACATATATACACATGTATCTATGACACACGCTTGTTACACTTCTACACAAATACCTTCACTACTTTAAATGTTTTCTTTCTTATTCATGGCTTTTTCACATACAACAATATTCTATTGTCTATGTATACACTTGTTTTATTAATACATACTTACTGTTTGTGTGTGTGTAATATATATATACCTATACTTTGGCAGTGTGAAAAAAAACCCGGATAATACAATTTGTAAGTAAAAAATATATTTGAACAAACCGATATCAGGGGAAAAAATCAGTATAAAAGGAAAAGACTAAAGATATCTGTGTTAGTCGGAAATAATCAATCAGTACTGCAATGCCTAATCAAAAGAAAAAAAAACACTGACAGAGTAAATTAAGTAAAGACGTAAAAGTGCTCAATACACTAAGAGCAAAATCTAAAAATCCTAGTGAGCCAGAACCTACCTACCAAGGTTTTACTTAACGGATCCGCCATTTTTGTTGTTGGATAAATATACCAGAAGACACGTGTTTTCCAACCTAAAAACTTGTACACCCAAAACAGGCATAATCTTTTCAGCATCTTTTGTCTAGGTTTTTTTTTAAGCTTATATAATTCTTGGGTTGTGCAATAGATAGCACTTCACAATGAGAAATCAGAGAGCCGAGTTCAAAGTCCAGTCAGGTTTGTTATGATCCCTTAGGTGTAAATATCCTTGTGGATGGCATGAATGCAATTCTTCCTTCAGCTATGGGCTAAATAGGAGAACCTGTATCTGAAAAATATCTTTGTTATTCTAAAAAAAAAAAAAAAATACTGTCGTGTTAACGGAGGACAGAAAGTGTAACAGCAAAATTCAAAGGCGCATGACCATAACGAAAAATACCTTCCAAAAGCTAAGCAATATAAGAAACAGGAAAATTTGATTAGAAACAAAGAGTGCTGAAATGTTATGTAATATCAGTCCTCCTCTATAGCAACGAGTGCTGGACAGTCTACTCACAGATAAAGAAAAAAAAAACTTGAATCAACAGAGATGCGGTTCTATAGAAGAGATCGTTGAAATTTCTGGGGCACATAATGAGGAAAGACGGCTTGGAAAATCTGATCCTCAGAGGACAGATTGAAGGCAAGAGGGACAGAGGAAAATAACTCATGACTTATCGAGCTTGTGTAAATGGTTGCTAGAATCTAGATTAGGAAAGATATATATAAAATAGACAAAATTTACTAGTTTAATTTTCCCTTCCGCTTTTACTGTTAGGCGTCACGGGGAGACACAGTCGTATCTCAGCGGCAAGGCGAGTGACCTGGAAAAGAGATATCTCGTGGGCTCTGAGTATGTCTGCCACTGGGCCGCTCTAGCGTCTTCTTGGTCTGCCTCTCGCTCTCTAACCAGAGTAACTGATAGTGTATGTTCGTACCGCTGGTTGGTTGATAGACATACGAGTGAGGTATCCGAACCACCTGATCCTCTGTCATTCGATGTGTTGTATGATTGGTATTGCTCCTACCATATCTCTTATTGCCTCATTCTTGATCTTGTCTCGCCCGGTCTTGTTCACTGCTTTCCACAGGCATTTCATCTCACAAGTGATCTACTAATAGCTATAAAATACAGGATCGCCAACACCCTGAAGGACCACGGCACATACAAGAAGCCTTGAGGCTAAGTTTAAGGTAGTGACTGTGGGTAACTGATCTGCTCAAAAAAATATGTGGAAAATATAAATTTTTGTTGCTTAGCGTTCACTAGACCTTCCTGTAAGCGGAGACAAATTGAAAAATGTTTGGTTTTTATCATTTTACAATCGCAGTCCTGTTCATAATACATAAATAGCCTATAAAATACAATCAAGACAATTCTTAATTTTTAAAACAGTTATCTTGTTTTATTTGCAAATATCAGATGTGAAACTGGGTCCGTGTCATTGATAACTGCATGAGAAGTTTTCCTCCTTATTTTTTTTATTGCTTGTTTACTAATAGCCAATCAGTTATGTGCCATGCGTGATACACGCTTAGGTGATCATGTATCTCTCGATACATATTTTTCCCGCAGTACATTGCCATTTCTTTCTGCGGTAGAACGGTTGCCACCCAAAAGCTATGTAACCAGGTCTATCCTGTTATTTACCCAAAGCTGGAGGAAGAAGAGGATACATATCTTTCCCCAAGGGTATTAGCACGTAAATGAATGTAATGGAATTCGAACTCGGCTCTCCGATTCTTCAATCCGAGCCGTTATCTATTACTCCACGTGCTAATATTACGTGCTAATAGTAAACATCCAATAGTAAATATTGTCTCGGTGTAGAGTTGAATAGGTTCACTATCAGTCCTCTTTATGCTTTATAGCGAAGTCAGGAGGTAAATATAAATTCGGTTTACAGTTGAATAAGCTAAACACTGGTTTACTTTATGCTTATGCCAAAAGGCAAATAACGCTCCAGTTAGCACACACGCATGCGCATATAAAAGAATATGTATCTACGCGCTGTAAACAGTATAAAAATTGATATTCTTTGCTCATTAATGGAAAGCAATAAAAAATATTTGGATTACCAATCAATCATGTCAGTCCATTATATTCAGCTGCAAATTACTTCATTCTTGCTATCATTTTTGGAATTTTTGCCAAGAAGAGGTTTTTTTTTTTTTTTTTTTTGCATTACACGGAAAATATGTCTTAATGATTTTCTCAACTTGTCTTTTCATTTGTCAGTCTATGAGGGATATTGTGCAAATTTATACGATTATAGCTCTCCAAAGATTCCTGTCCTTTTAGATATATAAATAGTCTTCCGCTGTTATTTCTCCTAAACTTTGCCCCACAATCCATTTACACAAGCTCGCTAGGTAGGTTATGCGTTGTTTTTTGTCTCTTTTTGCTTTCAATCTGTCCCGTGAGTATCAGATTTTCCAAGCCCTCTATCCTCATTATGTGGCTTGAAATTTCAACGGTCTCTCCTTGATATTAAGTATAAGTGTACTTTTTGTTTCCATTTTCTCTAAAATTTCATCGTTACTCACATATTCGGTCCCTGATATTCTCATCATCCTTCTGTAGAACCACATATCTATTGCTTCACGTTTCTTCTTCATCTGTGCGGAGATTGTCCACCATTCACTGTCATATAGGATGACTGATATTACATAACTGTTTTTTGTTGTTGTTTTTTTTAATTAAAATCCTCTCGGCCTGTGAAGGTCCTTTGCTGGACGTGGGCTTGCCCCAGATTCATAGGGTGGGGAATGAGCCATTGTCTTACTGCACTGACCCAATATGTGTTGGTAGTGGGCAGATGTGATCCACATGATTCATATGAACCTAATGAACCTGACCAGAATTCAAACTTAACTCCCCAGTTTCTCATTCTGAGGATGACCTGGTATTCCTTATCAGTCACTCATCCAGGTACTGACCAGGCTTGAGGTTGCTTAACTTTGGTGATCGTACGAGAACCGGCGTTTTGATTGACATGTTTTTTTATTGTAATTTAAAGGTTTAAACAAATTCTTTTTTATCTGTACTCTTCATGAAGGGAATGATCATGGCTCTCCATAGCTTCCTGTTATTTGCTGCTGTCCTTGAAAAAGTTCTAGATGCAAATTTTGAATGGGAGATATCAGAATACAGTAAGTTCAGAAATATCTACGAAGTGTTTTAACAGAGGATGGAAAATGTGACACCACATTGAAGATTCAAAAGCTAAGCAAAGAAACAGGAAAATTTTGTTAGAAATAAAGTAATAGACTGCCGTATACAGGAAGGAAAGGAAAATATCGATTCATGCCTTTCCTAAAGTCATTAGCGCAAAAGTGAACAGAACAGGTTGAGCCAAAATTTGAAACCTGTTAGTGAAGCTAAAACGTGCACTGTTATGACATATATATATATATATATATATATATATATATATATATATAGTGGGGTATCAGCAAAATTGTCCAATTGTTAAATTAAGCTTTGAACTATTGTATCTTAGAAAGGACTAAAGCTATCATTGAAATTCTGTTTTTATAACACTATTGCACCGATGATTTGAGCCATAGGGATGCATAATTAATTACTCTCCAAGCTTAATAGAAGAATCGTGATGAAATTGATCGTAAACGAAAATGACATGGTCATCATTAATTAATCATATAAAGATCAAAGTATTTAACGAGTACACACACACACACACACACACACACACACACATATATATATATATATATATATATATATATATATATATATATATATTATATTGAGATCATTTTCCAACTTACTCAAGATGATTTTCGCCTTCTCTAATCTAACTTTCTGTCCTAGACTAACAAAGTGCCTCATATGTTTCACGTAAGATTTCATTTTCAACTATTTTTTCACTGACTTTGGGAAAGGCATGAATCGATATTTTCCTTTCCTTCCTATCTACGGCAGTCCATTACTTTATTTCTAACAAAATTTTCCAGTTTCTTTGCTTAGCTTTTGAAAGGCATCTTTTGCCCTTCCAATGTACTTTCGGATTTCGGTGTCACATTTTCCATCCTCTGTTAAAAGGGCTGTCATAGCTGGAACCCCTCTCTCACGCGCCAAACGTCTTATAAATTGAGTTGAATCTTTTATTTTTAATTGATCTCTTTAGCTCTAAGTTGAAATGATGATCCCTCTTGCTGTTTACTTGATCCAGTTTTTCTCTTCACTGTTCCCCTCTTTTTTCTTAAATTTATTCACCGTTCTCTTGATGGTTCTTGAATGGACTTTGAAGATGGAAGAACATGAACCATTCTGAATGATCTTTTTCCTCTCACTATTGCTCAGTAACAAATCGATTTTAACCTGTTCACTTTCTAGCTGAATAACTGAGTGTTTTCAGTGATTCTTACGACAAATGGTATCAAGATGACTAAACGTTTTATCTGAAAACCTGGAAAAGAGAAATTCAATAAGTTTAGTGCTTTTTAGATATTAAACCTTTTGTGGAATGGATAATTATGCTGTCACACACAAACACACACACATATATATGTATATACAGTGGGTAGCAAAAGTATTTAACACATTGGTTTTTCTTAAATATCTCAAAAAATAACAGATCAATTTCAACGAAACTTATAGGAAATATTTAAACGAACATTGTCGATCAAAACATAGAAGTAAAAATTTAAAACCACTGTTTTGAGAAACATTTATTAACAATAAATAAAATAAGCCATATGCAAAAGTATTTAACACCAATGCAAATATTATGCTAGAAGAGACATGTCGTCATGATTCCTACCCATATTGATATGATGTGATATGTCGACCAATCACAGAACTTCACGACACTCAACTGGCTATTAGATAACAGCTCTGAGACACTGCAGCTATTCTGTTGCCACTACTGCAAGAAAATGGTGAAAACAAAAGAATTGTCGAACGACATGCGCAAGAAGATCATAAAGAATCACAAAGATGGTAAGGGATATAGAAAAATCGCTCAAGATTTGAATTTGCTTGTGACTACAATTGGTGCTGTTCGAAAATGGAAAAAATGCGATACTATTGAAAACATTCAAAGGAGTGGTCGTCCCCGTATCTTAAATGAGGCTAATGAGCGATACATTTCCCGTACTGTGAAGAAAAATCTTTGGGACATGGTCGTGATTTTGTATTTCAGCAAGACAATGACCCGAAGCATACTGCTAAAACAACTAAGAATTGGTTTAATAATAATGACATTAATGTCCTGGAATGGCCAAGCCAGTCACCGGATTTAAATCCAATCGAAAATTTGTGGAAACTATTGAAGTTACGAGTTCATAAAAGAAATCCATCGAATTTAAACAAATTGAAGATAATTTGTGAAGAGGAATGGGTCAAAATACCAACAAGTACCTGCAAGAAACTAGTTGAAGACTACGGGAAACGACCTGAGGCTGTGAAGCAGAACAGAGGCTACTGTACTAAATATTAGTAAAGTGTGTTAAATACTTTTGCATATGGCTTATTTTATTTATTGTTAATAAATGTTTCTCAAAACAGTGGTTTTAAATTTTCCTTCTATGTTTTGATCGACAATGTTCGTTTAAATATTTCCTATAGGTTTCGTTGAAATTGATCTGTTATTTTTGAGATGTAAGAAAAACCAATGTGTTAAATACTTTTGTTACCCACTATATATATATATATATATATATATATATATATATATATAATATCGTGTGTGTGTGTGTGAAAAATGTGACAAAGTGGAAAAAGTTTTTCTTGCGACCTGTTTCATCCTTTAGGACTAAATTTGTTATGTTGGTGCGACTACACATGCGCATCAACAAGGAATGCTGGGAATTAAAAAAATAATCTAGACCATTTTATTTCGATTCTTTTTCTTTCCATTTACTTTTGTTAGTCAATATCCTTGGTCTTATGGTAGGAAAAAAATTCCTAACGACTAGGTTACATGTCCATAGTGTGTGTGTGTATATATATATATAAAACAAAAGGGAAAATTAGTCGATGCGTTTCGTCATCTGAGTGACTTTGTCAAGGCAAATGTAAGGATTTTATTTTGTGACAAGTATTTATATACAAGAACATATATATGGGGGAAAATCTGTGACAAAGTGGAAAAAAAACAACTTTTCTTGCGACCCGTTTCGTCCTTTAGGACATTATAGGACTAAATTTGTTATGTTGGTGCAACTACACATGCGCACCAACAAGGAATGCTGGGAACTTAAAAAAAAATCTAGACGATTTTATTTTGATTCTTTTTCTTTCCATTACTTTTGTTAGTCAATATCCCACACTATGATAATAGAAATTTTGACAGTTATAATGAAATGTTGTAAGAGCCAAATTGCAAATTTATTGTAGATGACCTTGAGATCAAGGCACTCCCAAGACATATTCATCATAGTGAATTTTTTTCTCCTTTGATAGGAAAATATTTCAAGTCAAATGTTTCTTCTGTAACAGGGTTAGTCCTTCAAGAGTTCATCAGACTAAATTGATGTTTATACTGATGTGATTACGCATGCGCAGCATCCCCCTCGTCTTCATGTTCATATGTAATCACTTCAACGTAAGCATCTCTTTTAGTCAGATGAAGTCTTAAAGCATAAAAGGCATCATAAATCTTTTTCTGTTTTCTCATAGATTTTCCTAATATGTGTGAAAGTTTTTAGAAGTTATATAACAAAATGAATATAGTAGGACGAAACAAATATTCGTGTACATACAATTTTTTTAATTTATTGTATTTACAACTAATGAATAAACATACTTTTTCATATAATTAATTGTACACAGATGCATAATAACAATATACACAGAGAACAGAAAAAATTGATTTAATACAAATAAATCACATTTATCCATTTTAATGGGTGAAAAATTAATTCGTACAATAGGAAAAAACAATCTTTATTTAATACTTTAGAATAACCATTATTCACTTCTACAGCAACCAACCTCTTCTTGTATTTCTCAATTAATGATTTGCAAATTTTAGTTGGTATTTTGTTCCATTCCTCTTCGCATATGGTCTTCAGATCCGGGATGTTTGTTGGAGCTCACGATTGGATTTGAATTTTCAAATAAGGCCACATATTCTCGATTGGGTTTAAATCTGTGGACTGATTTGGCCATTTCAGGATATTTGCATTATTTTCAGCAACCAATTTCTTCATAGATTTTGCAGTGTGCTTATGATCATTATTTTATTGGAGGATCCATTCAGGAGGAAGTTCAAGATTTTCAACAAAAATCATTAAACTTGCTTCTAAAATAATTTGATAAGCTGTGGCATTCATTCTACCATCTATTACTGATATGTTGCCAGTGCCTTTTGCAGAAAAAAAAACATCCCCAAAACATGATGCTGCCACCACCAAATCTCACTGTTAGAATTGTGTTCTTTTAGTTTGAAGGCATCGTCATCTATCCTCCATACATGATTTCTAGAATTATGTCGAAACAACTCAATTTTGTTTTCGTCTGTCCAAATTACTTTTTCTCAATATGATTTTCCTTTATGGTCACGAACGAATTTCAACCTGACATCTCTGTGTCTTTTCAGTAACAATGGAGTTTTCTGAGGGAAGCGTGACTTTAGATTGTTCCTTTTTAATTTCATTATTTATTGTCCGCTTAGTGACACAGATTCTTGATGAAAGCAAATCAGCCTGCAACTCTTGACATGTAACCATTTGAATTTTGTTTAACTTAACGCATTAATTTCCTCGAAGATCTTGAAGAAATCTTCCGTGGAGCACATGTTCTTCGCTTTTCAACAATTTTGAGTTTTTAGAATATTCCACTTGAATAATCTAGAGTAGTAAAGCAATTTAAAAGTTTTAAAATCTGAAATTTGCATTGTACGAATACTTTTTTTCACCCATTAAAATAGATAAACGGAATTTATTTCTATTAAATCAATTTTTTCTGTTCTCTGTGTATATTCAGTTATACATCTGTGTACAGTTAATTATATGAAAAGTATATTTATTCATTAGTTGGGAATACAATAAATTAAAAAAATTATGTGTACGAATATTTGTTTCTCATCACTGTATAGAGTCTGCGTTATAATACATTTCAAATTAGATCAGGCATTTTTCCCATTCTGTCATAGATTATATATATATATATATATATATATATGTATTTGTGGCTTTGTTGCACGCAGTAAAACAGGACTTGCTGTCCACTCGCGGAAACATGAAGTGATCCTCAACCACACGTTGCATCTGTCTAAAAGCACACTTGTAGGCATCAGGAGACGCACCAGTTGAACCACCGGTTCTCGTGCGATCACCGAAGGTAAGGAACATCGAACCAGGTCAGTATCTGGATGAGTGACTGCTTAGGAATACCAGGTGTAAACTTGTGTGTGCAGGTGGTGTAAACGATAATGGCTCGGAATGAGAAATTGGGAAGTAAAGTTTGAATTCTGGTTGGGTTCGTTAAATTCACTTGCAAATACCCTTGGGCAATCATGAATTAAAAAGAGACACGATCACATCTGCCCATTACCAACACGCATTGGGTCATTGCAGTCGGATAATGCCCATTCCCCACCCTATGAATAATGGTAATTGTGTATTTGGGCAACAGTGCCTCTTTTATACAGGTTTCGTTGAAGACGACTGACAAGGTACTGCGATTAATTTTTTTGTTATATTTTCTTGCAGATTTTTCTTTTGTAGCCAGAGAATGCGTAAGAATTGTCCGAATGTTCTTTGTATACGAGTGCTTTTTGGATAATCTGTTAGCCTTGATCAAAGATACTTCCTTGTTTGTCTTAATATGTGAATATTTTTATAGCAATACGAATGCTTTCATTTAGAAACACAGCACGTTGTGTCCATGTTCGTAATTGATATTATTGAGTTTTTTTGTTTTTTTTTTTGTTGACGCATTCATTATTTTCAACATTTTTCTGCGTTTAGATAAGTGTATAATGTTGGTGTTTTCTATGAATATGTTGCAAATAGAGGTTGGTAGACCTTCGCGTGTATATAAATGGGTTTAATGGAGCTATGACTCAAGAGATGTAAAAACAAATCCCTCATATCCGGACATGATTTATTTATGTCTATATCTGAACTATTTAGGTGATATTTAACTGATTTGAAATTTCTGTTTTTCAAGAAATTTACTTTGGATAATTGCTTATGCTTATTTCACCCTAAATGGCTTGTATTGGCGCAAAAGATGATGAGAATAAGAGGAAAAGAACAATTTTGGATTTATCACAAAAAGTGAAAATTTTAAACAGACTAGACGCTGGGGAAAGTTTATTGTAACTAATGGTTGAGTTCAACATAGGAAAGTCAACATTGTATGACGTAAAATCTTCCGATGAAACTATTCTCCAGCGTTCACACTGTCGCAATGAACACGGAAATAAATAACATGATTGTGATGAAACCTAGACTGAAATTGAAAAAGGTTATCAGCTTTATGGAAAGAAAGCCCGCATTCAGCTATGACGATTGCAACAACGCACGCAGATTTAAAGTCTTTCGTTTAAAAAAATTCAAGAACAAAATCAAAACGAAATGCGGAAAAAGTTGAGAATGACATTAAAAAAGAAAGAATCATTATGCAAGAGCGATTAAAAAAATCCTCGTTACATTATTTGTTTTGCATACGTAACATACTTAATTTAATGAATTTTCATTAACATTACATCATTTATTTCTTTTTCCTTAAAATCATTAAGATAAAAAAACATTCTTGACTATCGCTAATAGATTTGCCAAAAGCGTTCAGACCCAAAGATTATTTGGACAATTCTTACACATTTTATGTCTCCAAAAGAACTTTCTTGTACGCATACAAGAAAAACATAATGAAAGGTTTAGTCACAGTGCCTTGTCAACTCGGCCATCTTCAGTGAAACATATACAGTAGAATGCCTAACAACCGGACTAAGGACTTCTGGATATGAGGAATGGGTTACAAATTCCAGATATTAGGGGTTATATTTAGATTAAAATAAAAGAACTGAAATCAGTTTCAATGTTTTATAGCAAACAAAATAAGCTAATGGTGAGTGAAATATAACGGAATTTAGCACTTTACGTTTTTCTTATTTTGCTCGATTGTTTTTTTTTTCTTTTGGCTAAGCATTACGGTGTTAGGCGATTTTTTTCAACCTACTCAGATGTTTCTAGTCTTTTTTTTCCCCAATTTTTTCCACAGATACCAGTTTGTTTAAATATATTTTTATTTGCAAATTGTACTAATGTAATGTTTTTTGCAAAGGTGGATGATATTGTGTATGAGACCGGTCTGAGGTTGATTGTGGAGAATTGTGAAATCGGTGCACTTTCAATATATTTTCTTCGTAAGACATTATTTTCTCTTTGTTAGTCAGACTTGTATTTATTGTGGTCAGATGTCTTAGAGTGAACTATTAGTGCATTTAAAATTTTGCTATGCAATAGGGTCCTGATGCCATACTGAGATGTGTGTGTGTGTATATATATATATATATATATATATTAGTAGTAGCAATAATGATATAAGTATAAGAAATTATACTCTGTCCGGAAAACCTTCGGTTTCTTGATTTGCGAATAATCAAACCAATACCAAAAGGAAAAAGAAGTATAAAAAAAAAAGAAAGAAGCAAGAACATGTACGTCAGCCGAAAATAATCGTCTAGCATGCAAGTTCAAAGAAAAAAAAAACGGTGCTCAATTCGGTAAGTAGGGCAGATTTTTTAAACCTAGAGAGCTAGACAAACCTACCAAAGTTTCACCTAAACGGATCATCAGGGAAGGCGACCCGCTTGGTAGGTTTGTCAGGCTCTCTAGGTTTAACTATAATTATATATATATATATATATATATATATATATATATATATATATATATATATATATATATATATATATATATATATATATATGATGAGAGACAAAATGAAAACTTATCATAGCCGAAGACATTTGCCTTGATAAAATCCATCAAAAGAGTGAAATGTGTCAACTAAGATAATTCACCTTTTGTCTTTATTCATATTATCCTTTTAAATATATTTTTAGTTATATCTTAAATCTTTACACGCACATATGTGTGTATATATATATATATATATAATGTGTGTATATATATTAAGACATTTTTATGTTTATACATTCTTTTTATAGATACAAATATTTAAGCAAATGCTCTGTTTTTTTTAATAATAAACAGTATTAATAAAATTTACCGGCCTGAATGTCCGTCATATAGCCTGACGTAACTTAACCGATCAAGCCACGGAGGATCGTTCGATTATTAAGGTCGATTTTACTGTTTTTAAACTGCAATCTTCCATTTAAAAACAGTAAAATCGACCTTGCTAATCGAACGATCCTCCGTGGCTCCTTTGTTCAGGCTATATGACTGTTCCGTATAAGATACAGGTTCGATTCCTATCAGAGGACGAATATTTTCTATGAAAATTTCTCGGACATTCAGGCCGGTAAATGTTTCATAATACTGTTTATTATAAAAAATAAAACAGAGCATTTTCTCTTTTTCCCTCTCCTTGTTCCCAATTTCTCTCTTTTTCCCCTCTCCTTGTTCCCAATTTCTCTCTTTTTCCCCTCTCCTTGTTCTCAATTTCTCTCTTTTTCCCCTCTCCTTGTTCTCAATTTCTCTCTTTTTCCCCTCTCCTTGTTCTCAATTTCTCTCTTTTTCCCCTCTCCTTGTTCCCAATTTCTCTCTTTTCCCCCTCTCCTTGTTCTCAATTTCTCTCTTTTCCCCTCTCCTTGTTCCCAATTTCTCTCTTTTTCCCCTCTCCTTGTTCCCAATTTCTCTCTTTTTTCTCTCTCCTTGTTCCCAATTTCTCCCCTCTCCTTGTTCCCAATTTCTCCCCTCTCCTTGTTCCCGATTTCTCCCCTTTCCTTGTTCCCCCTTTCTCACTTTTCCCCCCTCCTTGTTCCCACTTTTTCCCCTCTCCTTGTTCCCCTTTTCTCTTTTTTCCCCCTCCTTGTTCCCCTTTTCTCTTTTTCCCCCTCTCCTTGTTCCCCCTTTTTCTTTTTCCCCTCTCCTTGTTCTCACCTTTTTCCCCTCCTTGTTTCCCCCTTTCTCACTTTTCCCCCCTCCTTGTTCCCCTTTTCTTTTTTTTCCCTCTCCTTGTTCCCCCTTTTCTCACTTTTTCCCCTCTCCTTGTTCCCCCTTTTCTCACTTTTTCCCCTCTCCTTGTTCCCCTTTTCCTCTTTTTTCGCCTCTCTCCTTGTTTCCCCTTTTCTCTTTTTCGCCTCTCCTTGTTTCCCCTTTCTCTCTTTTCCCCCTCTCTCTCCTTGTTTTCCTTTTCTCTCTTTTCCCTCTCCTTGTTTTCCTCACCTCTTTTTCCCCCCTCCTTGTTCCCTCCTCCTCTCTCCCCCCTCTCCTTGTTTCCCTCTCACCTCTCCCCCCCCTCCTTGTTCCTCACTCTCTTTTCCCCCTCCTTTTTTCCTCTCTCTCCTTTTCCCCCCTCTCCTTGTTTCCTCTCACTCTTTTTCCCCCTCTCCTTGTTTCCTCTCACTCTCTTTTTTATTCATCAACCGTCTCTTCTTTTTTCGCTCTACCTATTCATTCTTCTGTTTCGTCCTTTTTCCCTCTCTTGTTCCTTTTCTTTTCTCTCATCATTTTTTTCCCTTTCCTTTTTCTTCCCTTTTCCCTCTTCTTTTTTTTCTCTTTCGCCTATTTTCCCATCTTTCTCTCCTTTTTCACCCCCCTTTCTTTTTCTCCTTTTTCCTTCCTCTTTCTTTTTTGTTCCTCCCTTTTTCTCATTTTTCTTGTTCCCCCTTTCCTTTTTTTTCCTTCACTTTTTTTTTTTTCTCTCCTTTCCTCTTCATTTTCCGCCTCGTTCTCCCTCTCTCTCTTTTCCTCTTTCCCCCCCTTTTTTCCTCTCTTCCCCCCCTTTTTCCCCCTTCGTTCGCCCTTTTTTCCTCTTCGTTCGCCTTTCTTCTTTTTTCCTCTCTTCGTTCGCCCCTTTCTCTTTTTTCCTCTCTTCGTTCGCCCCTTTCTCTTTTTTCCTCTCTTCGTTTTTTCCTTCTTTTTTTTTCTCTTTGTTTCTTTTTTTTTCATTCTTCGTTCGCCCTTTTCTTTTTTTCCGTCTTGTTCCCTTCTTTTTTTTTTCCTCTCTTGTTCGCCCCCCTTTCTTTTTCTCTCTCTTCGTTCGCCCCTTTTTTTTTTTTTCTTATCCCCCTTTTTTTTTTTTTTCTCTCTTCTCCCTTTTTTTTTTTTCCTTCATTCATTTTTTTTTTTTTTCTTCATTCCCTTTTTTTTTTTTTTCTTCATTCCCCTTTTTTTTTTTTTCCTCTTTTCATTTTTTTTCTTTTTTTTTCCTCTTTTTTTCCCCCCTTTTTTTTTTTGTTCCCCCCTTTTTCCTTTCTTCCCCCCCTTTTTCTTTTTTTTTTTTCCCCCTCATTTCTCTTTTTCCTCTCTTCGTTTTTCTTTTTTTTTCATTCCCTTTTTTTTTTTTTTTTTCATTCCTTTTTTTTTTTTTTTCTCTTCATTCCCCCATTTCTCTTTTTTCCTCTCTTCTTTCCCCTTTTTTTTCCTCTTCGTTACTGTTTTTTTCCCTCTCTTCGTTTTTTCTTTTTTCCCTCTCTTCGTTCGCCCCCTTTTTCTTTTTTCCTCTTCGTTCGTTCCCTCTTCGTTTTTTCTTTTTTTTCCTCTTCGTTCGCCCCTTCTTTTTTTTTTTTTTCCTCTTTTCTTCGTTCCCCCTTTTTTTTTTTTTCCTTTTCATTCCCCCATTCCCCCTTTTTTTTTTTTTTTCTTCATTCCCCTCTTTCTCTTTTTTTTCGTTCGTTGTTCCCCTCTTTTTTTTTTCTCTTCGTTCCCTCTTTCTTTTTTCGTTCCCCTCTTTCTCTTTTTTCCTCTCTTCGTTCCCCTCTTTCTCTTTTTTCCTCTCTTCGTTCCCCTCTTTCTCTTTTTTCCTCTCTTCGTCCCCCATTTCTCTTTTTTTTTCTTTTTCTTTTTTTTCCTCATTTTTTCATTCCCCCATTTCTCTTTTTTTTTCCTCTCTTCGTTCGCCCCTTTTTTTTTTTCCCTTTTCATTCCCCCATTTCTTTTTTTTTTCTTTTTTTTTCCTCTCTTCGTTCCCCCATTTCTCTTTTACTCCTCCCTCCTCTTTCTTTTTCTCATTTTTTTTTCATCCAATCTCAAACACATATTTCTCTACCTTGACCCAATCACTTTCAATTTGTTTTCTGCACCTGGTGTCTGCAATCTACGTACCAAAGAGGCGAGACTGTCTGTTCTATTGGCCTCGTTTTACTTGTAATAATTTGATTTATGTGTAGCTGGAAAAAGACAAAACTTCTTAGTAGTAGAAATAATAATAATAATAATAATAATAATCTGTGACCTTATAAACAGCCTGCCATAGTGGGTCACAAACAAAACTGAAAAATACTATTAATTCTATATATACGTTTGTCTTGATAGCCTCCCTTATTAGATGTTATTGCGTCAGGTTTCGATGTTGGCCCAATTGAGGTATTGTATTAAAAAAAAAAATAACGTCTTTGTACAAAGGATAAAGGTATGTCCAACAATGATTTATGAAATTAAGAAATTTCTTCTCCCTGTCTATGATTTATGGTAAGTTCATTCCTGTCCTGTGGATGTCGCAGTGTTTCTCTCTACGAAATTGTATTGCTATTGAAGATACAATGTATACGTCAGCCAGAATGCTATCAAGAGCGGAGTTTGGGGTGAGGCAGAAGCATATATATATATATATATATATATATATAAGAAAGATTTTGCTATATTCTTGAGCTGTTTATAATCATAGTCGCAAAAAATAGAAATTTATGTCCTTTGTTTTTTTTCTTTTAAGAACGATTTTAATAGACTTCAGGTGTTCATTAAATGACTAGTGTCTGTTTGTCACCCCCCTGAGGACAAATATGATAGAGGGTCTTTTCTGTTGTTGTCTGATTTAAGGATACAGTTATATGACTCAAGGTGGTCATTTAGAAATTGACTTCCTCAGATCTAGCCACAGGCATCAGGGGATGCCAGAAGCACGATTTATTTTTAACTGGAGAGACACGTGAAAATTTCACTGTTTTCCTATTTGAATTTTCTGATAAAAATTAATTGTCAAGTTAATGATTGAATAAGCTCATAGCGAGTTCTGCGACATTAAAAATGTCCGTAGAAATTCCCCTATCGCATTGTTAAATATCTGAGCTTGACAACAGTAACAAAATATTGCAATAGCAATCATAAATGCTGGTTATTTTAAGAAGTAAGGGGGTACAAATGATTTTTTAAATGACATCTTTTTCCATTTCACTGAAACAGCCATTAAACATTTCTATCATCCCTTCTTTGTTTCGTTTCTTTCATTTTCTCACTGAAACCAAGTAGCGTCTCCGATATGTCTTCTGTTTTATCACGCAATCAAAACGGAATAGTCCATTAGCAGGGCGTAAAGGTCGTGTGAACTAAGGAATTAACGAGGGGTGCCAGCAAAATTATTATATGACGTTTAAAGTCTTCATAAAAAGAGATGGAAGTATGTTGCTGGGAAAGATTTATAGGTATGTCCCAAAAGCAGAAATTTGTGTTATCACTGCAGGCATTAGGGCATGCCTCTGAAATACTTGTTTAATTTTTTTTTATATTTAAAAGCCTTTCCAAATGCTGCAGTCCGATATAAAATCTTTTGATAAAGCAATCAATGAGTATCCTAAATTAATTTTGGTCCTTAGATTAGAAATAATATATCTTAGAAGTGGATTATCTTTCTTTTTATGAGCCATGTCCTTTCAGAACGTAGACGATCATGGCTCTCCACCTCCTTCTATCCCTTGCAACTCTCAACAAGTTCCTTCCCTCTGCTTCTTCCCCAACCCCAGACCACGTTCGGTCATCCACTTGCTTAAGTCCGTCAGGTATGTCACGCGTTGTTTTCCTTTGTCTCTCTTTCTCTCTATTCGACCTGTGAGTATCAGATTCTCCAGGCCCTCCTTCCTCATTATGTGTCCCAGGGACTTCAGCTGCCTCTTCCTGATAGGATTCCTATAGACCTCCACCTTGCTTACAACCTCTCTAAGACCTCATCCTTGCCCACGCGCTCGGTCCATGATATGCTTAGCATCCTTCTGTAGAACCACATCCTCGTCGCCTCGAGTCTCTTCTTCATCTTTAAGGAAATCGTCATTCGCTGCCGTAAAGAACGGATATCACGTATTTTTTTCTTCGTTACCAAAGAAATCCTCCTGTCTCGCAATACTCTGCCCAGGTTTTGGAATGCATCCTTGGCCATCCCAATACCTCTACAGATCTCACTGTCGCACTTACCGTCCTCTGTCAAAACGCTTCCTAGATATTTAAACTTCTGCGTCTGCTTGATTCTAGTATTCCCGACCTGCAAATCGCATTTATCAGAGGACAGAAATATGCCACCGAAATCTGAAGGAATATTGAAATAAAAAAAGCTTTCCAAAAAAACTGAAATTATAAAGAAACAGGAAGAATTCATTAGAAGCTAAGTAAAAAGTGTTGCATTGTGATGTAATATCAATCCTCATATATGGCAGAGAAGTCTGGCCAGTTATCTTAGAGATGAAGAAAAGAAGTGAAGCAAAAGCAATGTGGTTCTACAGAAGAATACTGAAAATTCCTTGAACTGAACATGTGAGCAATGATAAAAGTTTTAAGGAATATGTAAACAGAAAGGACATTTATAGTCAGGAGACAGTTGGAATTTCTGGGCTTCATAAATATGTGTAAATAGAGGGCTGAGAAGGGGTGGATAAAAAATATTGATAAGAGCTACAAAGGATAGGAAGTTGTGGAGAGCCATAATCACACATGTCCTTCAGACACCAACCAATTTATAAAATTTACACACAAATATAAAATAAAGATCTCTCTCTCTCTCTCTCTATATATATATATATATATATAATAGTGTGTGTGTGTCATTTTTAAGAAAACTACATTCCATATATATATATATATATATATATATATATATATATATATATATACTACAGTTCAAAAGGTTGAGGTCACCCCTGGTGATTTTTAAATTGCTCCTGAAAGTAGTTGCTTTGTACTTTAAATATGAGAAAATTATTATGAAAAAAAAAGTGAGACAAGATATTTTATTAGAAATCTTAGTGACAAGAAGAAGAAAAAAGCATTTCCTGATTAAATTTTGCCCTCGTCAAAATATCCTCCTTTAGCATTGATTACTGCAGCACAAATTTTTGGCATTCGTTGCAAAAGTTTCTCAAAGTATAAGTTTGATAATTGATTCCATTCTTTTTTCAATGACTCTAAGAAAGGGGATCTCAACTTTAATTGCCCCATGCACCCCTTTTCACCATTTGTCAGAATGCCATTCCCCATCTCCTTTTCAGATTGGCCAAATTCTATAATTGCTCTCCTACCCCACCCCCAAAGTCACAATGAAAATGAATTCCACCCCTTTTGAGAACCTCTGCTCTAAGTGATCTACATTTTTTTTTTTTTTCGCTCTTCTGTCAAATCTATCCCAAGTCTTGGGGGTGTCTTCAAATTTTTAAACTGTCGTGTATACATACATATATTTGATAGAATATGCACCTTTCGAGATATATATATATATATATATATATATATATATATATATATATATATATATATATATATATATATATATAGAAAATATATACGAAAAACAAACAAAATCCTTATATACAATTATGCTGTTTCAATGTTAATATGTCAACGTCGGACGTTTCGGTCTAATAAACCATCTTCAGGACATATTCATAAATTATAACATTATCAATACAACATTAGATCGAAACGTCCGACGTTTACATATTAACATTAAAACAGCATAATTGTATATAATGATTTTGTTTTGTTTTTCTGTATATATTTTTTTTCATACTGTCGGATCTATATCCATATATCCATATATACACACACACACACACACACACATATATATATATATATATATATATATATATATATGTATGTATGAGTGTGTACAGAGTAGATAGCTATTCTAGCAAAAACGTTTTCAACAGAACGATACCGAACGAAAGCAAATAAACGACAGGCTGAAATTTTAATAAATATTTTCCCCGCAAAATAGGATAAAGATAATAAAAGTTTGGCTGTGGGGAAAAATTACGCATTTTGTTAATAACAGAGTCTGTGTCTAAATGTTGACATTTATGAGCAAAGTAGAATATTACTCGTTGGCCGGCTTGAAAAGAGTACTTCCCATTAAGACAGTGACTAATTATTTTAGTATAGAAAATGTCTTGCAAAGTAATAAACTACAGAAATACATTGGAAATCAACAAGGAATGAACAGTGGTCAGGAATTAAGACATGCATAAGCAAAGCGTACCTTGACAGACCAAGCATCCGATGCAGCCAGGTTTGCCTGATACCGCCTGTCTCAACTCCCTTTGAGCCGCGACATATGCGCTTCTGGACGAGTGCGTGGGCAACTACGTCGCGTAGAGTTGTCCACGAAAATCACACTCACGCGAAGCGCCTCGTCAAACTTTCTTTGATTCACAGCCATCTCCGCTAGAAGAGAGAAAGGGAATAGAGATAGAGGATGGGAGGACGATTCGGATGCGAGCAGGTACCAATGATTATAAAAATGCATTGCATATGAGAAACAAAAGCATTGTCAGTGATCATAATTTAAGGTAACCAGTGATGACAACATGAAATTATTATAATAGTTATACATTTACCATAGAAATGCATTGTATTTTTTTTTTTTAAGCGTTTCACCCCAAGCAAGGCGGGAAGCCACTATCACGCTAGGCGGGAAGCCACTATCACTCAAGGGGTTACAGAGAGTTAGAGCTAGAGCAAATAGGAATTATAGAGAAAAGGATGAAGAGAAGGATAGGGGATAGATCAAGGCATCTGGAGACGTCGATTGACATTACATTTGAATAGTTGGAGATTATAGCTATCAGGGAAACAAGAAAAGGGAAGGGAATTCCACAGGCGAGAAGTGCGAGACATGAAGCTATTGAAGTAGAAGAGACGGCTACATTTAACAGTTTCCACAGTAAAAGGGTGTGAGCGAGATGCCAGCCTAGTAGAACGCTTAAATTCATGAAGTTTGAGAACCAACGAAAGCAGCTCATCGAAGCAGTTACCATGAAATTATTTGTAAAAAGACAGTGGGGGCGACGGCACATCTGTGAGAGAGTGACTGCAGACGAGATGCCAGATCAGGGCCAATTACGTTGGATATCCGTCGCTGGATCTTATCAAAAACCTTCTGGCAAACATAAGGTGCACCAGACCATATAGGGCAGCAATACTCCATGCAAGGGTGAATGGTTGATTTGAAGGATCGACTCCGGTGAGAAAAAATTCCTATATTTTATATATATATATGTTTTAAGCGAAAGGAAAGAGAAGAGAGCTTCTTTTCAAAGCATGTTTTAAAAGGGGCCAGTGCTACTATGTATTCCCTCTACAGCAAATCGTCTATAACATGGTCTAAAATCACTATACATGAGGTATTTGGTGTCGCTCTTTTGGGTACACAAGTTGGGCTTTGTCCTAAAGCAAGGGTTTGAAAAATGATACCCCTGGCTCAGTGTTGTTTTATATAAAAGAGTTTATTATAAACGAGCTTACGTGCCAAACGGCCTTGCATAGCAGTATGCAATGATAGGCTTGAACATTCTGGAGACTTGAATTCTGTTCACCCGAAATGAGCAAAATCGAACACTTATAGATCATAGCAAATAGCGGAGAGCTGTAGACTGCAATCGAAATAACATGGCTCAACATCTCCCACTTGTTCACTGGTGGAATCTATACCCCGAGAAGTTGCTTGTACATTACTAATACACAATACGAGCTTTTTGACATATCAGGGTATAACCCATCAACAGGAGCTACTAAAAACAGCAATTTATTTTTATGGAAGATGTGACACAGAAATCCAAAGTCTCTTTGGAATAGTGAAAGATGCTTTCCAGAAACTAAAGAAAATATTAAGAAACATGAAAGTTTCGTTGGGAAAGTCAGTAGAAATTTCTGGGACACAAAATTAGGGAAGAGATTACAGGGAGATTAGAAGGCAAGAGGAAAACATTCGGCAATCTACCTAAAGAGTTGGGTTTGCTTTAGTTTATTTAACGGCATATCAACTCCTTATGGACCATTTAATGTCGAAATTTAATTTCCATGACAGATTTAGTAATTTTCCTTTCTATTATAATTTATCGTTTGAATATTTTTCTATTAAAATCTATTGCTGGAATATTTTTCTATCAAAATCCATCGCTAGAATATTTTTACTATTAAAATCTATTGCCAGAATGTTTTTTTTTTTACTATTAAAACCTATTGCCAGAATATTTTTTTCTATTAAAAAAATCTATCGCTGGAATATTGTTTTCTATTAAAAAAAAATCTATCGCTGGAATATTTTTTTTTTTACTATTTAAATCTATTTCAGGAAATTATTACTATATATATATATATATATATATATATATATATATTCCCCTCTCCAGCTATGGGTAAATAGCAGGACAGACTGGGTTCTATAGCCTTGGATGGTAACTGGTCTACCGCAGACGGAAATGCCAACCTGCTGCAGGAAAAATCTGCTTCGTCAGTCATGTATCAAAAGATACATGATCGCTTACTCGTGTATCACGCTTGGCACATAACTGACTGAATGAATTATTTTGCTATGGGAATGTGTGGGGGAATTGTTTTAATTTAAACTGATTATGTAACCTGCTGTCTTTAGGATTTATTATACAATGACACGGAATATTCTCGTCGTCCAGAATGGATTATTTTTCTCTTTCATTGTTAGCACATAGTTTCAGCCAATTCATTTTACCACCGCCTTCAGGTGTACAGTCTATAAAGAAATATCCCTTTTCTACAGAAACTTATAGTAGATGATAATAATAATAATAATAATAATAATAGCTGGCAACTCGTATTCGAGGATACCTGTCTACTAGGGCTGGTACCCAATCCCTATTGCAGTCGCTTGCTCAGGCACATTTGCATTTATTCAACAGATCCCACCTGTGGTTTATACTGCAACTATGCTGAGCAGACCGTAGAGTTTCTGGGAGAGAGCGTGTTATCTAGCGTGATCAACAATTTGAACAAGGCCAGCACGCTCAAGCCCTCGGCCACGATGACTTGTAGCTGCGTGCTAGCACAGCTATCGACGGCCCATAAGAGTTCCGTCTACCCAATTTCGCTCACAAGGCTTGGGTCAACCCGTTCTATGGTTTTCAGGCACTTTTCAAACGTGCCACACGCTGGGATTGACACCTCCAGTCCGATAACATCAGGAATTCTCCTTCCTGACAAATCGACCTTTGTGAGATTCGAACCCGGGTCTTATGGTCAGAAACAAAAGCAAAAGATAGAACTTTAGTAGCTTAAAACAGAACAAAAACACAAATGTTAGATGTGCTGTTCAAACTAAAGAACCCTGACAAAATTTCTTGCCATTTTTTTTTTCCATTCCCAAATTGGATGTTCTTTCTTAAAGAGAACAAACACCTCACGTAAAAAAAATTATAACTGAGGCGTCCTGGAACAACAAATGGCTTAAAAAACTATGTTAGTCAATTTTTATCAGTTCATTCATATAGTAAAATATATAGTTAATTTTTTAATGTGTTAGTTAATTTTGTTTTCATCATATAGTAATCTAAAATTTTCCTATTTTGTTTTGTTCTTTTGTGGGGTACCTTGTATATTAAATAATGAGGATTTTGGAAGAATTCAAACTGTATTTTTTTCACCATGCAAATATGGAGCGCTAAAAATTTCAAGTGCACTTTTAAAAAAAAAGCAGATAATTATTCCTGATTTATTTATTCATTTTTTTGTTATGGTGAGAATAGAAATTTATGAGATCATTTTTATTTGATTTACAATAGACATTTAGTTTGAGATTATTATCAGTCTGCTTTAACATGTATCGATGAGAAGGTAATGCGTTGTTTGTTTCTGTTTCATAAGTTTGATTTTGTTTCGTTTATTTACGAGATCACGCATTATTGTTATGGGGGCATATATCGGAAATGTTGTTTCAGTCAAATATTTTGGAATGAACCAATCTCCAGAAATTCTAAGAAAATACAAGCTGAAGCACTGCTAAGAGATCATTCTATGGGTAATCGGAATTTTGCTTATAAAAATCATTGTCGAAAGTAAAATGACACTGGTCTTCGATGAGGTGGCAATTTTTTTATTAATTTTCTCTATTAATTTTTTTTTTAATTAATTTTCTCCATTAATTTTTTTTAATTAATTTTCTCCATTAATTTATTTTTAATTAATTTTCTCCATTATTTTTTTATTGTACTAGATTTTTAAAATAGATTCAAACAGGTGCGTTAGTGTGTAGGCATTAAACATCTCTGTTTACTTAGAGATTGTACACCTAACCTGGGAAATAAGTTGGCTGAAACATTGTACTGACAAAAGACATAAAAAGATACATACATTTGAACCACTACAGAAGCAAGGTTTTGAATTTTATCACTGCCCACTGACTTTGCCTCTATTCTAGAATGGTGTTACATACAGCATAAATGTTTAATATTAACAAACTGGATATTTCTGACGGTAAGATTAACTGCAACAGGACCGGATTTAGGCCTTCAGTGACCCCTGGGCTAATAAAATTTGGAGGCCCCATTCATTATATATTTTCACCCGACATGTCGATGAAAAAAAAAAGATATTTTTAGATTATGCTTTTTTTGTTGTAAAACATGAAACACTTCAACGAATTTAACTTTTAATGCTTTTGGAACTCATCCAATTTATTTCATTAGCAACTTCATGATATTTTTATCAGAAGTTTACATCCTACGGAACTATATCTCGAATGAAGGGCCTTTATTACACTGAATTTCTAGGATTCAAATTTACTAAAAGTCTTATAATCTATACGAATGTAAAAAAGATGCATCAAAATATAAATGGGGTATCTTCAGTGGGCTCCATGGAATTTAAATGACCCACTCCAACGAGAGGGGCCCTCTGTTGTTTCAAATTATCTGTCTATATTTCTGAGATGAGGTATTTTAACTATTGGGTTGGTGCATAATTATCAGGCGTTTTTAAACAATATTTATTATGAGAAAGGAAACATAGCAATGCAGCAATAACATTTTAAAATGATTATTTCGTAGCATAGCAGCTATCTACTTCAATTTTATAACCATATATAAAATATTTTTATTTAAAAAAAAAAGTAAGCAAAAACGCCTGATAATTATGCACCAACCCAATATTTACATTATTTATCTTGTTCGAGCTGTCGTCCTCATTTGTATTACTATATATTCACGGTGTTTCGGACGTTGTACGCAAGGGGTTACAGAAAATAGCAACATCAGATAGGAGTGATAGAAGAAAGGATGAGGGTAGTAGATAGATTAAGGCAACTGGAGATGTCGATTGACATTACATTTGAATAGCTGGAGATTATAGCTCACAGGGAAACAGGAGAAGGGAAGGGAGTTCCACAGGCGAGAGGTGCGAGACATGAAGCTATTAGAGTAGAAGAGACGGCTACATTTAGGAGTTTGACAGTGAAGGGGTGAGATGGGATGCCAGCCTCGTAGGGCGCTGGAACTCATGACGTCTGGGAACTAGCGAATGCAGCTCCTCGGAGCAATTTCCATGAAAGTATTTGTAGAACAGACAGAGGGAGGCGACGGCGCGTCTGTAAGGAAGTGACAGTTGACGAGACGCCAGGCAGGGCCAACCATATTGCATATCCGCTTCTGGAGCCTATCAAGAACCCCGAGGCAAACAGAAGGGGGCGAATGTGTTTAATTTGTTTGTTTTAGCATACTTTTTACATAATTTTTCATTTTTTCTTCAAACACTACAATCTGAAATTTGAACAAATCTGAGAGTTTATGACCTGTAGTGTATTGACTGACAAAATGAGGAAAGAAGGAATTTTCAGTGGCCGTGAATTAAATTTGAACTGTTATAATATAAATTATTATAGAAACACATGGAAAAACCAGAAAAAAAGTAATTAAGGGAATCGCTACAGATAGAATTTAAGTAAATATATTGTTAATGGATTTTAACTACAGAAATACAAACGATTCGGTAAAAAAATGAATTGTGAATGCTTTATTATAGATTAAATTATAGATTAAATTTTAAACAGCAAAAGTAGCAAAACCGTTTAGAATTAATTTATGTATTAATTGTAAACGGTTTTGCTATAAAATTGCATTTCAAACGATTTTTATAGTATTGAATTTTAAACGATTTCTTACATGAATAAAGAAAAGTTAAACAATTTTCTATGGAACTGATAGTCAGAATCTTTGCTATAGAATTGGATTTTAAGCGATTTTCGTATATAAATTAATTTTAAGTGATTTGCTCTAGAAAGTTTTAAGCAAGTTTCTATATATTTAAACCGATTTGGTATAAAAATGAATTGTCTTATTACTAATTTTCACCCAATACAAGGCCCAAGAGTCACCCGAGGTAGCGGGTCACTGTGTGGATTTATATTAGACATAGGAAAGGACAAGTGTTAGGAGTATAGAGCTGAAACAGACTTTAAAGGAAACTGGAAACCCAATCCTAAACAGAAAACAATGAATAAACCTCTACTCCTGTTCAAAAGAACTTGGAGGTGTGTGAACCGGACGATAAGCGAACCTAGCCACTCTTCTTGGTAGAGGATGGTAAAATTAAATTGGATTTTAAGTGATTTACTTGTGGAAATGAATCTTGATTGGCTATAGAAATGCTTTCTAAATTTCTAAAAAAAAATATTAAAGTCTTAATGATAAAACTGCAATATTGTTTTTAAATAATTACTCTCTAAATATTACATTTCTACTACATTGTTGTGTAGACATTACTCTGATTATTTCCGTTTATTATTAAAACGGGTATCTTCATCTTTGTTATTTCAGTTACTTTTTGTTTAGCCTTTCTCAAATGTATCGCATCAGGTGGTCGTTTTTTGTTTCTTGTTTTTGTTGTTGTTTTTTTTTTTTATCACTGTATATAGGTAATATAGATTTGCGGTAAACTATCATTAGTAGACTGGGTGACTACGCATCTAAACCTGTGCTAGGGAAACTAAACTTTATAAATAATGTTTTTGCGTAAAAATAAAACTTCATTATGTATTGATAACCAGTTCGTTTACGATTAATATATATAGTAAATTGATTTTAATTTATTTCCGTTGTAAACCGTTTACAATTCAGTCCTATAATGAATCGTTTACAATCCATTTCAGTCGTAAACCGTTTAAAATTCAGTACTTTGTATGTTACAATTCAAAGCTGATTTTCAGTTAACGAGGGCGGATTTTAAAAAAAACAAAACATGATTTATTTTCCTCAAAGACTTGTTTTTAACTAATATAATGACTTGCGTGCTTCGATATTGAATTTTTAGAGTTTTCATCGATTTATTTATGGGGGGTAATATATATATATAAAATATATTTTTATAATGACTTTAAAAAAAACTATTTATAATAATTTCCATAATTCCTGAATAGTTTCTAAAAGTTTCATTAAAATTTGACAGTTATTTCTATTTTTGCAAGATTTTCAAAATTAATGTGTGTCAAGAAAAATGCACAAAAAATTCGCCATGTTATTTACTAGAGTTCCGCTGATGACGAGAAACAAGGTTTTTCAATCGAAAGTTAGAATGTTCTAATAAAGACAGAAATTTTTTAAAAAATAATTAAAAATTACTTTGTTCTTTTCTCTTAATAGTAACATAAACATTTTGGCGATAAAATTTTGTTTTCGTCAAGTTTGGCGTCTTTTTCATCAAACTATGCGTTTTTTTTAGCGATCTTATGGAGGTACATAGAAACTGTTTACAGTTCATTTCGGTCGTAAACTGTAAACCGTTTAAAATCCAGTCCTATTGAGAATCGTTTACAATTCATTTCAGTTGTAAACCGTTTACAATTCTGTCCTATAGTGAACTGTTTGCAATTCATTCAGAAGTAAGAGGGTACAAATTAAGATTTGAAATTGGCAACTTTTTCTAAATTCACTGAAACAGATGTCAAACACTTCTATCTTCCCTTCTATCTCTCTCTCTTTCATTTCGTATGTATATCTTCCCTTATTTCTTTAATTTCTTTCTAGCCAAGTCCCCGTCTTACGAACATTTCTCTTAATAATTTAAAAATGATTCAGCAGACGGTGTTTTTTTATTTATTTATTTAAATGAATTGGAGTTTTGGCGCCCTTCAATACTGTGCGTCAGAAAAATGCCGCTTTTATCGCAGTCGTCATTACCCCTCGGGTTTTGGCTAAGATCAAAGTGTAGATTAAATAAAACCTTTCGTGTAATCCGTCCCCTCCAACTCCCCTTGTTCATATTCTGCCCACTCCGTTGCATGTTAGTACTAGACATTTCCCATCCCACTTTTCTTCCGGCCCTATGCTGAATTGATGTACTTGTCAGTATATATTAAGATCAAAGTGTAGTATCTGTTCTTACCCGCTTAATCTGATTCTCTCACCCCTACTTTTTTTTTTTTTTATAGTCCGTTATTTATGAGGTATTGGCAGGGTGTAGCGGTCGTGCGAAGTAACCAGGAGAGGCACAAGCACAATTATCATACGACGAGGGAGTGCTAATAAATTTCCGGTCGATCCCCATTTTCCCAAATCATTATTTCAAGAATTCGGGCGGTAGGTTTCAGGCATCTTAAGAAACGATGTACAAAGCATTGAACTGAATAGGAGTGAGTTGGATATATGAAATAACATATAAGTTTCATGGCTTGAGGTTAGTGGAGTCAATATACACACGAGGAAGTGAAGAAAAATTCTCAGCCCCACCTACAACCCAAAATATTTTTGAGGGTGAGGGCTTTTTAGTTGAACAGCGAACAGTTTGATATGACTGCGCGCACGCAGTCACGTGTTTTCATGCTCTACTCCACCCCCGCAATTTATTTGGTGCTCTCTCTTGAGTTTTCAAAAATTCTGAAATGGAATATTTCCTTTATTCTATGAATCATTCGAACAAAGTTTCACATTTATTATTTAAGCACTGTTTTCTTGGACGGCGTACTCACTACTTTTGTAGTGGATCTAAGAAGGTTGCGTGAATGTTTTAAATGTTTTGCTGTAAATGAAACCTGCTACATCCACAAACATAAATTTAAGTAAAAAAATCAAATGATAACGATATTCAATTCCGACAAAAAGGATACGTTTGGAGCAACAAATATATTTTTTATATGCAGAATATTACAATTTTATTTTGTAAAGATGTGTGCTAAATACTTGCTCAAAGTATTTTTAAAGAGAAAAGTTCTTTTTTCTGGTTTGAAAATGCTTCGTATGTTTGTAATGTAGTTTGGAAAATTTCGTACGTACATGCATATGTGAATATGTTTTCAGTGTTTGACCGCGATGGGGTCGGAACGCAGTTTCCTTTTAAGGTTACATTTTCGTAGGTGAATGAAAGAAAAAGAGAACGAACTCGTGTGTGATATTTATAATTAATTTAATCACGTGATAGGCTCCTGGGGGGAAAAGTGGGAAAACTTGATTTGGTCACACGCTGGAAAAAGACTTGTACGTGGGTAGATTGCAACGACCGCTTGTGTGTTTATTGACCAATTAAAAGTTGAGATTTCCTGAAAATATGTATGAAGCTGGATAAGCTCTTTGATCCACTTTTTGCACAGATTTGTACAAAATTCAACATTGATAAGAAAGTGGTATCGGGATGCTAAACTTTCGTCTGAGCAGGGTCAGCTTTCCAGGGCATGGTACCCAGTCGAGATCAATTTTATTGGGCTTCAGTGTGGATGTACATGACGAACCGGGAATAGAATACTCTAGGGTGTGACCACATTAGGCGTGGGGTCCAGTTGGAAGCAATTGGCCCAATCGGTTCAACCATTATCTTACTGGTGCCAGTTTAAATTAACACGTTCTTTTTTTTCTCGTATATTTTGGCCATTTTGCTGAAAGTTCTTTTTTTTTTTTTTTCTTGATTTCAAATTTCAAAACTTGATGATTGTTGTATCATTAAAAATGTTACAAACAAAGGTGGTAATCGATTTGAAGGAACAGCAACATGAGAGTAGATGGAAGAAAGGTTTATTTGTAAAAAGAGAATACACTACTGAAAGACAGGGAGTCGACTAACACTTCCCGAAGCCAGTCAGACAGACATACAGACTTTGGTATGTCCGACATATATTACTTATATAATCAGTCCACAGTAGGTAATAGGAAGACTGGAATAATCCATAGCAGCACCTCCCCGAACTAATTTTTTTTTTCTTTTGGGGGGTCAGGACATAACTCTTTTACTTTTTTCCTCTTCCTAGTACTTTTTCGTCTCCCCAGGACAACGCTATTTTCACAGTATTTATCACTGTTTCTTGTAGAAAGAAAAATACCAAATTTAGACAAAAATTACTCAAAAATGCATTAGGCTATTTGTTGTATCCTTAAAAAGGTTACAAACAGGCAAAGGTGGTAATCAAGAGGAAGGAACAACAACACGGGCGTAGATGGAAGAAAGAGAGGTTTATTGTAAAAGAGAATACACTACTGAAAGACAGGGAGTCGATTAACACTTCCTTAAACCAGTCAGACAAACTCTTGTATGTCCTGTGCACACTACATATAACATCGATACAGGCAGTTCACAATAGGTAATAGGAAGAGTGGAACATTCCATTACAGCACCTACCCTGAGCTAATTTTCCCATTAAACTTTGCTCAATACCTTTTCTTTTGGGGATCAGGATATAATTATTTTACTTTTTCCCCTTGCTAGTACTTTTTCGTCTTACCAGCGCAACAGTAATCATTCAATAGCTTTCACTTTCCATAATTATTGTTTACATGTGGGGCGGAAATGTCAGTTTAAACTGACAGCAGAAGACCCTATCCCTGACTATAAACCGCTCTAGTAATCCCCAAAGAGCTATTTGGATTCCTTACATTACGATATGTTCTATTTATTTATTTACCAACTCCCAAGAGGATGCTTCCCCGATCACTCCAATCTTAACCTGTTTACTGATACAAGTCCTAATAATTAACCCATAGCCGGGGATCGAGAAGAGGTGGATTCATGCCTTTTTCCAATGGTATTTGCGTGTAAGTGAATGTAATGAACCCGACTGGAATTCGAACGCGACTCTTCGATTTCCAATTCCAAACCGTTATTCATTATATTACCCACGCACCCAGGCTTACAACACCTGGTATTCTCGGTCGGTTACCCACCTTACTGACCAGGCTCGACTTTGCTTAACTTCGGCGATCGTACGATGATCGGTGTTTCAACATGGCCGTAAGTCTAACCTGTTCGAGTCTAGGGCTAACCGTTATCTTCCCCACATATCCTCATAAACTGTGCCCCTTAACTCTTACACTGTAATACTCTTCCTGGAGTGACTCTTGGTCCTCGCACAGTGAATATTATAAAAAAGGTCGAGTTATGAGTAGTTTTCGTTTTTGACAATCAATTGTAAGGACGAATATATCATCCTAAATAACCGTTCCTTATATCATAATAGGTGATGAAAAGTGGCTTACATACAACAATGTTCAACGCAGAAGATAGTGGATGGACAAGGATAAATCTCGATAAACTGCTCCAAAAACTGAACTCTCTGGATGCTGTGTGTGAAGTGGGATCGTCTATTATAAATATAACATAAAATATACAGTATCTGTCTATATTTCTGAGACGAAGTATTGTAACTATTTACATTGTTAGGACTGTTGTCCTCATCTTTGTCATATTCACGACGTTTCGGTCGTTGCACGCTCTGTATATCACCTGAAGAAGGCCGAAACGTCGTGAATATGACAAAAAAATATACAGTGTTAAAAGTTTTAAAACGGTAATTCAACACACCTGCCTTCTTATTTCAATCAGATTTGTTTAACGAATTATCCCAACAAAAACATCTTGTCATTTTACCAAACTGTATCATAAATTAATTTCCGTTTTCGTGAACCAATTGTAATGACGAACGTATCATCCTAACTACAAATCATACGTGGCAGTTAAATAGAGTACAATGGCAGGGCTAAAGGGAGGCGCTAGACAGTGGGACCTCGTTCCACAGAAGCCCCTACGGGTAATGACATACAGATCCATTATCCTCTAATGGATAGATTAGATTGAGTCATGTCATGAGTAATTTCAGTTTTGGGGAACCATTTGTAATGACGAATGTATTATCTTAACTACTAACCATACGTGGCAGTTAAATGGAATACACTAACATAGATATAGATAACCGAACCCGTTGAAATAGATAGCTACGTCAATATGGACGCATTGTGTAGATAGCTACGTCAATATGGACGCATTGTGTAGATAGCTACGTCAATATGGACGCATTGTGTAGATAGCAGTAAGGATGAGACGATTTCCCAGTCCGATCAGTGGCAGTGGCTGGACAACTGTAATCGTTTTTGAGTTTAAGAGAGATTGGTTTCCGTAAATTGTGTTAAGCGTTGCATGGGATCTCCAAGTGATGTTCTGGATTTTTCTAAGTAGATTTGTATATGTTCCATCCAGTTGTCTTTCAAGACGAGCAGATAATCTCTAAGTTTCTGATCCATACAGTATGACTGGTTCAATCAATGTTCGAAAGGTTTGGACTTTTAAAGAGGATAGAATGTTTGAGCTCCAAATAAGAGTAAGGATGAGATGATTTCCCTGTCCGCTCGATGGCAGTGGCTGGCAAACAGTTATCGTTTTGTCTAAGCTTAAGAGAAATTAGCCGTAGTTATCTGTAAACTGTGTTAAGCGTTGCATGGGATCTCCAAGTGATGTTATGGATTTTTCTAAATAGATTTGTATATGTTCCATCCAGTCATCTTTCAAGACGAGCAGATAATGTCCAAGTTTCTGATCCATGCAGTAGGACTGATTCAATCAATGTTCGAAAGGTTTGAACTTTTAAGGAGGGTGGAAACTTCGAGCGCCAAACTGCTCAAATCCTCTCCATTCGTCGCATGGTGGAAGAGATGAAAAATTCAACGAAGCGATCACAATCTGTTTTATTGACTTTCGCAAGGCATCTGGTTCCATCAACAGAGATCTCAATCCTCCAACTCTGTGATATAATCTCCAGAATTGTTGAGGCAATTAGAGGCAAATACAGAAAAACTACTGCCAACATTGTATTGCCTGATGGCTAGACTGATTCCTTTGAAGTTAATGCAGGAGTTCTACAAGATGAGACACTTGCTCCTTTTCTGTTTATGGACTTTTCTGGTCTACGTTTTGCGTATTTCTCTCGACAACATGGCGGAAAACCTCGCCAGAGTAGTCGGTAACCTCCACAATAATTGACTGACCTTGACTTTGCCGATGATCTTGCATTAATTTCTTAACATATCAAGGATACAGAATCATTTCTACAATCACTTGAGCAAGTAGCGAACTAGGTAGGTCTTTATTGTAACGTAAGACAAAATATATCACAACCTTCCCATAATCATCCGAGTTGAAGTCACTCAATAATACATACAATATAGATAGATTAGGTTGAGTCATAAATAATTTCCGTTTTGATGAATGTGTCGTGTTTCTTACACTAAACCGGATGTTGACTGCCCGACGACCCAAGGCAGAATGCGAAAACGCGTTTCTGCGCATCATGGCTCGACGCATGTTTTCGGTATTAAATGATAAAATGAACTTCGTATAATGACCAGTACAAAATAACTCCTGCTAAAAGGCACTGTGAATTGGAGCCGATACGACGGATATAAATTCCTTGATTCGACGCCGCAGAAGACAGTGAGGGAAAGAGACCCGGCTGAGATGTCGACACGCAAAGGCTGGTCAAGAACGCCGCAGGCACACTGAAACGGAACGTGATACTTTTCATCCTTTCGACGCCACCGTCTTCACAAAACATTAGCCGACAGCCATGACCAACATTCTTTCTCTTTCTTTCTTCCTTCCCTACTCTGACGCCTTTTATAACAGCAACGAATAGTATGTTGGTTTTGTATATATTTAAATAAATTATACATTTATTTACCCAAAATACGACGTATTCCTTTTCTTCGAATTTACGTTTGCTGAGACGAAGAAGAAATTAACCTCTCCAGCAGAAACAACAACAGCGTCAAGGTTATTCTTCGTTTCCCCAACAAATGTCTCATCCGAACTCGTAATCATACGTGGCAGTTACGAATAAATCTGGAGAACACTAACATTGGACTGACATGGTTAAACCGCCCGTCTATGAGATCTTATAAAGTATCGTCTCCCTTAAGCCATTTTCAATAATTGATCTGAGAAAACGTTTGGATGATAGTTAAGACATTTCTGAATGAGTTCCTTACATTATGATGTGGTTTTTATTTATTTACTAGCAGCATGGCCCGGCGTTGTCCGTGCTTGATTCAAAAATCGTACGACTCATACAGCTATCGCTATCACTTGACTTAAAATATTTTTGCCTTTCCTTGCCTTTAAAGAAGTGCCCTTTGCCATGCTGATGTTGCTACATGCCTTACTTCTTGCCTATCTCACACTGCGAATGTTTTTCTAAGCTCTATACTAAACATTAAATCTGTTACGAAAAAAAGAATTAAACAAAATGAACACAAAACGATCAGCTTTAAAAAAGACTCGTAACTGGAAAAACCGAATGAAAAAAGAATTTTAACAACAAATACTTTTTCACACCCAACCCAGTTCTGCGGAATCGGAATCAACGTTGAGTTTAAGCAAGCGAATGAGCCAATTGGAGTAAAGTGCCATGCAGATTTAAATTTTTACCACTTGTGACGAATGTAGCTATCGATTTTTTTTTTTTTTGCATGTTAGCATGCTAGTTAACACTCGTGTCAGTCAGCTGTTGGCTCTCACGCTGGCCAATAGAATCATCCTGCCTATTTGTGGCAGCCAGCTATAGGCTTTCACTCTGGCCAGTACAAAATGGCCGCAAACTACATGAAAACTGCCGTAGAAGCATGAAAAAATCGATTATTTCCACTATCGATGGGAGTTGGGAAATGCAAAGTCAGTCTTGATCTTTTCTTCCCGCTAACTTGGAGCATGTACATGTAAATTTTGGTGCAAATCCGTCGAAAATTGCGGCCGTGCATTCGTTACACACACACACACACACACACACACACACACACATCCTGCCTTTTATAGATAGATTTACCGACTCCCAAGGTGATGCTTCCTCGTTCACTACAGCCTTAACCTGTCCAAATGTAGGGTTAATTGTTATCTTTCCCACATATCTGCAAAAACTGTTTCCCTTACTACTTACTCTGTGCCCCTCTACCTCGAGTGGCTCTTGGGCCTTGTACATAGTGAACATTACTGCCAAAAAATTTAAAGGTACGTTGAGTCATAGTAATTTCTGTTGTGAGGAACAAATTGTAATGACGATTATATCCTCTTAACTAACCATTACTTAACAGGTGATGAAAAATGGGCAGTTTACAACAATGTTCAACACAAAAGGCATTAGGTTGACAAGGATTAATTTCCACAATTGATCCCCAGATTTGAACTCCATGTAAGAAAGTTAATGTGTATATGAAGGGGCAGAGGGGGGAACTGATGAATTGTCAGAGTATTATTCATTTTAGAATTCTTAAGATGAAACATTAAATGCACATTTATTAGTCTAGCAGCTGCAACGTGTCCATAAAAGATTGGTTGAAAAGCAAAACAGTAAAAACATTGTCCTCCTCCATGACATCGAAAGGTCATATACAGCAAGAATAACGCAAGAAAAAGAAATTGGAGTTATGTCAGTCTGTTTTAACACCCCTAGATATCTTCCCATGACCTTGTATCAACCGATTATTTTTTCGATCATTGCAAAATGCTTTGATGGAGGAAAAATATTTTTCTAAAGAAAACTAGATTTGTAAAAAAAAGTTTTCATATCAAAACCTGCGGAATTTTACTCAAAAGGTATCAAAAAGCTGCCTGATAAGCGGCAACAGGTCTTTGAATACATAACTGAAAAAAATGCCATTGTATTTACACTATTTATATTGGAACTATTGTCCTCATCTGTGTTCTTGTCATAACATTACAGTCATTGTGCTCTTGGCCTTCATCAGGTCTAGATATCCTACAGGGAATTCTGACCTGAACCCTTTATTTATTGATAGTATTAACCTGTGATGAGATCGTTGGGTTCATTTACAATCCCTAAAATGAAGTGAGACACTAAATAAACATTTATCTGTCCAGCAGCTGCAATTTGTCCATAGAAGTTTGGTTGAAAATGCCCTGTGTTCATGACAAAGAAAAAATGTCGTTCTGGTCTATGACAACATAAGGCTGCACACAGCAAAAAGAATGCATGGATTTTTAATTGTTTTTTAATTTTAATTGTTTTTTAATTTTAATTGTTTTCTAAATTATTATTATTTTTTTAAATTATTATTATTTTTTCTAAATTATTATTATTTTTTTCTAAATTATTATTATTTTTTCTAAATTATTATTATTTTTTTCTAAATTATTATTATTTTTTTCTAAATTATTATTATTTTTTTCTAAATTATTTTTTAAATTTTTATATATATATATATATATATATATATATATATATATAGAGAGAGAGAGAGAGATAATACATCTTTAATGTATTAGCCATCCGACAACATTCATATTTCTCTCACTTAAACCGTCTTTCACTCCCCTCTTTAAAACTTCTCTGTTAATTAAATTTTAATCCCCCACCTTCTCTCATCTGTTACCCCTCTCTATAGCTGTAACATTTGTCCCACACTCTCCTACTTACACTCTCACTAAATTTTTTTTTTTATTTCCGGAGTTGTTTTTTCTGTTTTCTTTTTGAATTTGTAGGTCTGATGAATTGGATCGTATTTACGATTCCAATGGAATAAATTATGACCATGGAATATTAGTGTTTAAGCCTTTTTATTATATATATAATGTACATTGAGGTTAACACCCAGTGGCAACAGTCTGTTTTATGCTTAAACACAGTAGCCTAATGATTGTGTTTAAACATGAAACCAACTGTCGCCACTGGCTGTTGACCTCAATGTCCATTTTTATACAGAGGAACCTTGTTTCTTGAACATCTCACATGTCAAACAAATCTGTTTTCAAACAGAAAATTTGAGATGAAAATGCCTCAGTTATCAAACAAAATTTTGTTTCTCAAACAACATAGCCGAACCGAGTTAACCCGAACGGAATAATTTCTGTGTCGACTGATGTGTTGTATACATTCTTGTGTTGTGCCATGGTTTCCTTTCCCAATTTTATCCTACTGTGACTTTTTTTCTCTACATTGATTTCTATTGGAAAAATAGTTTCAGTTTAGGAACATTTTGGGTTACGAGCAGCCTTCTGGAACAAATTAAATTCATGAACCAAGGTTTCACTGTATTTACATAAACTCTATCACTGATATTGAACACTTGAAAAAAGAAAGAAATTTTGGTAATTTTACTTTTGTGTTGTTTGATTTTCATTGGTTAATCAGGTTTCATGTGCATTTGACTTGTTAAGCCAACATTAGTACAATTTATGGAAAACACTGGAGAGTGATGATCACCTATATCTTGAAAAGGCATAGTATTTTAAAAAAAAAAAAAAAACGAAAAGAAACACACAAAATGAAATGGGTTCTGTAATGCATTTAAATCGTGGGGATTTTAAAGTATAACATTGAAAATTATAGAGATGAATAAAACTGAACATTCTCCACTAAAAGAGTTGCCAAGTGAAAAATACTTCCAATTTGGTACGCATGTGTTTTGTACACTGTTTCATTGTTTTAGTCCATGATTTGGTTGTTAATGTGGAGATAATAGTTTTTGATAACAGACTTAGCGAATCGGGGTTTGATTACAAGTAAAGCATTGTTCTGAAATGGGTTAATGTTGGTCCAAATTCCAGCGTCCAATGAAAATAATTGTTGTGAATTCAAATTTAGTGTTTGAGAATGAACATTCTCAGGAGATTTTTGGTAAAATCTCACTTTTTTCTGAAGTTACAGATCTAAACCTCCAGGTTTTAAGATCTTTAGGTTGACACATATGCTAATGTTCTTGGGAAAGATAAGAATCCATTTTTCCTCCTTCCAGATAGGAGTTAAATAGAAAAGTAGACTATGGTCCCTAGCCTTGGCTGGCAGCCAGTCTAATTGGAAATTATGCTGAATTACAATTATACTGAAGAAACTACTTTGTGATCTTTCCGAAAAAGTAAGTTGAAAGATAATAAAGAAATAGAATGTGGAAAGACATGAATAACTATATCTTGAAGGGGAGTGACATTAAAATGGAATGAATTAATGTTGGTCCAAAATGACGCCTCAATAGAAAGCCATGCCTCCTGTTAAATAGAAAGGTAGACTGTTATCTAGATTTGGCTGGCAGCTGGTCTAACTGGAAATTATGCTGAATTACAAACTTTGATGAAGCTAATAGGAAACCACTCTCTACTATCTGGCTAGACTCGAAAACACCGGCATATTGACAAAAGTAGAATACAGTCAAATGGCTACACCCATGGTTTACGTAAAAAAAAAAAAATCAGGCGAGATTCGAGTATGCGCTGATTTCTCAACGGGTTTAAATGCAGTGATAAAAGACTACCACTATCCTCTACACAGTCCAGAAGAAGTATTCATGAAAATCGTCCAGAAGAAGGAAGTTCACAGTAATAGATCCAAAGAGAAAAAAAATAAGAAAAACCCCTGCTACGCAAAAGCTTCGGAAGGGGGGGGTGTTATGGGAACTTACCCATAATAATAATGGACTATTCCTGACATTATAAATACTGCGCCTCTCAAGAGGTATGAAGGGAGATTGTAAGATGAGAGATAATTGAGAGTATATTGTAAGGACATTGGAATAGTGATACTTGTTGAGACAACATAGTTCACTGTAACCAAATCTGATAGTCATTACTAATACTTCTACTTCTTTGTATTATATTTCTGTTGTAATATGTCTTTGTATTCCATACCTGTGTTCGTGTTATTCTTTCATTGGTTCTAACCTTGGACCAACACCGTTGTACAAGGAACTTGGACCATAACACTATCCAAAGAAGTTTTGGTGACAAAGAAATGAAATCCGGGGAGAGCTATGACCAACTATATTTATCTATCTTTTTTATTTATAATCTTTTTTTTTTTTCTCTCTCCAAGTTTACAGTCAGATCAACTTGAAATGCCAGGTCAGTACCTAGCTGGGTGACTGCTTGGAAATACCAGGTGCTGTAAGCTTGGATCTACGGGTGCTATAATGGATGTTTTGGAATTATTAATCAGAGACAGCCAAGTTCCAATTTCAATTGGGTTTGTTATATTCACTTACTCGCAGTTAACTTTGGGTATGAATTCACCGCTTCTCCCTCCAACTATGGGTTAATTAGTAAGACTTATATCACCAAACATTTATTATTATAAAAAAATTCTTACAATCTAAAAAAAAATAGCTTCTGGCTTTAAAAAAAACTGCAAAGGGTTAAGCCATAAAAAACAAATCAATCAAATACTGATTAACTACACAGGCATGTCTTTTAGATTTATTTACATTCTGTGGAATATAAATGTCTTTAAACTACCGTGAACACAAAGTAAGGGCTCGGTTTATATGTTGACCGTAATATAGAATTGATCCCCCTTTTTATATCCACATTATAATTTCTTGTTCATCAAATTCTGATTAGCTATGAATCCACTTCTTCTCCCCCCACTAAGGGTTAATTAGTAAGACTTGTTTCATTAAACCATTATTATATCCAAAAATAAATTCTTACAATCTAAAACTATTTTCTGGCTTTAAATAACCTGCAAAGGGTTGATAACACATAAAAATGAATCATATTGTTAATGCTCGTCACAAGAGTTTCTTTGGTTAAATAAAGCGTTATTTGAAAATTCAAAAACTAAAATAACATTGAAAAACATAAGATAATATTAAACCTTCATTAAAAAAAAAATTAATTAGGTACCTCTACAGATTCGCTAAAAACTGAGCATATCATGATGAAAAAATGGCTGAAACTTAATAAAAATAAAGTTTTATCATCAAAACCTTTATTATTAAGAGGAAAGGCCAAAGGATTTTTTAATTATCAAATTATATTTTTCCATTCTTTTAGAATATTCAAAATTTGGTTAAAAATCTTGTTTTTTTATTGCATCAGCTGGGAGTGGACTAAAGATTAGTATAAAAAATGTTAGCGACATTTTTGGCAGTGTAAAACAATGATTTTGAAATTTTCAAAAATCAAATAATTGTAGGATTTTATTGAAACTATCAGAATTTATTCACAACTGAATTAAATTATTTTAGAAATGTTTCTTTTTTAGAAAATATTGGTTAAAAAAAAAAAGTTTTTACATTTATCACCCCACTCCTTATATAATTTTATGAAATTTTAAGAAATGAATTTTTTACCGCTTAATGTTCGTATTAGTTAAATGCAGAACTCCTTGGAGGATTTAAATCATCAATTTTTTTTGTAAAAGAGGACCCTCAGTTATTGAAAATCTTCTCAGAATTGTAAAATAAAAAAAAATGTAATAAAACTAAGAAATTATTCAATTAAAAAAGCTTTTAAATCCTTTTATGAATAAGATATATTATGGACACTGTTGTCTTTAGAAAATTATTTTTAAATGAATAATGAATTTTTACAAGAATTTTCATTTTTTTTTTTTTTTAAATTTTAATTAGAATCATTTATAAAGTTTTAAATCTTTTAAATTTCTATATTACTTTGTAGTAGTTAGATGAAATTGTAATGAAGTAAAAACTATATTTATTAATCATATATAGTAAATCTTATTGCAATTCAGGAATCTTACTTATTATAAAACGCAGATTGTGTGTGTGTGTGTCTGTACCTTTATATATTGGATCGGATTTCCTACATTTTTCAACTGATTTCAACAAAACTTCACAGGACTGCGTAAAATTACCTTGCGGTGGTTCTGACAGTGCCAAAAATTGGAAAAACACAATTGATTTTGCACGAAATCAATTTGAAAACACGATTAAGTCGCCAGAATGAAAGGGGGACAACTCATATCGAGTTATACTTATTATAAAACCCATGTTGTTTGTGTGTGTGTTCACTTATATATGGGATTGGATTTCCTACATTTTTCAACCGATTTCAACAAAACTTCACTTTTTTTTGGCAGGTAGTGTTTCTTATTGTCTTGAACACTTTTTTCTTTATTTTTACATTCAGAGTGCTTTAAAAATTCCATTTACAAGACAATTGTTTATAATAAAATTCTATTCAATCGATAGACTCATAATGATTGAAAACAATGTTTTTGTTTGAGTTTGGGTTTGACCAATTCATTAAAAAAAAAAAAAAAAAAAAAAAAAAAAAAAAAACTAATTAAGACAATGCCGGGCTCTACTGCTAGTTTGTAATATTTTAAAAACAATTTTTGATTTAGTTTTGTGTGTATAAACATGCTGATTTTTGTAAATCCAGATGTCCATACACAACATTATCAAAAAATAAGATTGACTTTAAATTTACTATAATTATCAAAGTCCCTATAATTCAATACAGAGAATATTTTTCTAAATTTTTAAAATTGGGATATCAAGGATACATTCCAGAAGTTGGGCAGGGTACTATTTCTATTTAGAGTAGGATGTTGTTCTACAGAAGGATGCTGAGGATATCATAGACCGAGCATGTGAGCAACGATGAGGTCTTAGAGAGGATGCAAACAAGGAGGAATGCTTATGCTTAACATGAGGAAGAGGCAGATGAAATTTCTCGGACACCTGATGAGAAAGGAGGGCTTGGAGAATCTGTTACTCACTGGATGAATAAAGGGAAAAAGAGACAGGGGAAAACAGAGTGTGGTCTGGGGGAGTTGGCAGAAACACAAGACCTGTTGAGAGCCACAAAGGATAAGGGGAAGTGGAGGGCCATGATCGCCTACATCCTGAAAGGACATGGTATGTAAAAAGAAGAGCAGTTAAAAATTATGTAAAAACAAAAAAAAAAAATTTACATTTCTCAAGTAATTTTTACAGATATGTCCCTCATAGAAAAAAAATTAGATAAACTTTTGGCTATCAGTCAAGCTCCCAGTACTGTCAATAAACACTTATTTCCATGTTAAAAACGCATTATAACAAATGAGGAAAGGGGGCTTGGGGAATCTGGTGCTCACAGGACATACTGTAGGCAAGAGGGACAGCAGGAAATAGTAAGCAACATAGCTCACAAGATTGTATAAATGGATTGCAGAACAGGGAGTGGGAGGGAGAGTAGAAAGATAAACTTCACTAAGAACTTTAAAGGATAGGAAGTTGTAGACAGCCATGATCAGACATGAAGGGGCAAAACACATAAATGAAGAACTACAAGTTCAGCACACTTAATATGGGAAATAAACAGATACAATGGCAACATTTACAACCCGTATAACATATCAAGTTTTGAAATGATTCAATCTTTCTTCTCAAATATTTTAAATTAAAAGTAAGTAATGTTTGTTTCAAATCAGATTAATTAAACTTTTAAATCTTCTAATATTCCTCAAATAAAGTTTTTTAATAGTATATCTCATTTTTGAAAGATTTTTTTTCAATAAAAAGAATTACCTTCTAGTGAAAGATGGGTAAAATTGGACCTAAAATCAGCAATTTAAAAAAAAACAAACTCATTCCTGTCAATTTAAATTAGTTTTGAAATACAGCAATTTTGCTTATTGGAAATATTATTAATTTAAAATTGAAACTAAAATTGAAACTAAAATAAAAGCTTCAAGAAAGATTTTTCATTTTTAAAAATTCATTTTAAATCTTGGGTATCATGTTTCTTTTGAGGTACCTAATTTTAATTGTTGAAAGAATTCTTGCCAGATGTTAGGAAACACTAATCTATGAAAGAAAAAATCTATGAAAGAAAAAATCTATGAAAGAAAAAATCTATGAAAGAAAAAATCTATGAAAGAAAAAATCTATGAAAGAAAAAATCCACATTTATTTTATCTGAGTGATTTTTCTGACATTATTTTTTTACGTTTTTGTCATTTCTTACATCCTTTTGTTGTAAGCAAATAACTGATATAATTTGAGAGTGAAATCAGCCTTCTACAATTACCAACCTCAGCTCACACACACACACACACACACACAACTCGACCTTGACTTTCACTCTATCACCTTACAATACACTGATTGGATGAGATTTTAACATTTCAAATGCTTTGTCATCAACTATCATTGGCTCATATGCATAACTTAGACAAAGTACATCTCTATTTGCTTGGAGGGTTGTCACCTGGCTTCTTTTTTTTTTTTTTTTTTCATATACGCCCAGGTTACCCTCTCCATGAATTTTGACCTCTGTTTGCTAACTCAAGTTCGGTCACTTCTCCAACACTGACAACATGGGGAACTCCATTTCCAGTCAATTTGGGAAATTTACAAGTAAAAAATATTTTGCACAAGTTTCCTATCATCAAGGTATTTTTAACTTTCTTATGGTTTTGTAGGTTTTCTTTTATTTTTTCTTGTACCTTTTTTTTTTCTTTTTTTTTCTTTTGTCATTGTTTTTTCTTTTCTTGTTTCTTTCTTTTTCCTTTTATTCCTACTTTTACTTTTTTCTTGTTTTTCGCTTTTTCTTGTATTTACTTATTATTTTTATCATTTTTTTTCTCAGGATTTTTCTTTTTTTCCTTGTTTTCTTTTTTTTCTTTCTTCCTTGTTTTTTTTTTCTTTTTTCCTTGTTTTCTTTATTCCTTGTTTTTTTTTCTTTTTTCCTTGTTTTCTTTTTTCTTTTTTTCCTTGTTTACTTTTTTCTTTTTTCCTTGTTTTCTTTTTTCTTTGTTTTTTTCTTTTTTCCTTGTTTTTTTTTCTTTTTTCCTTTTGTTTTGTCCTTGTTTTTTCCTTTTTTGTTTTTTCCTTTTTTTTGTTTTTTCCTTTTTTTTGTTTTTCCTGTTTTTTTTGTTTTTTCCTTGTTTTTTTTCTTTTACTCTTTCTTGTTTTTTTTTTTTTTATTTTTGTTTTTGTTTTTCTTTTTTACTTGTTTTTCTCTCAATACTGCAAACACATTCTTTCTTTTATTCTTTCATCTTAGAATCTTCTTTTTAGAATCTCTCTGAAAAAAAAATTGTATTCACATTTCCTGGCATTTAAGGCATCTCCTTGCAACTGTCTCTTTTTCTCATTGTTCTTTTGTTTTTTGTTTTTTTTTTTGTTTTTTGTACTTTTTCTTCTTACAATCATTTCAAGGTCTTAAATATCTTCTCGGTCTTAAATATTAAATTGAGGTATCAGGTCAGCTAATGTTTACCAAGATTCCATAAACTACTTGTACCTAGCCTAAATCCATAATATAATACTAATTATAATATATATAAACAGTGAGACTGGAGGTTAAATACAGTTTTGTGCACAATTCCGTTACAATTCCCTACTCCTGTATAAAGAAAATATTTTTTCAATCAATATAATTCTATCAAAAAAAAAATATTAAAATAGATTTATTAATAATAATAATGGGCTTGATTGGAAACGGTTCTTATAGACTCGTTGATGAATCTCTGGCAGTTAATGTCTTAAAGAAATGAAAAAAAAAACAATCTTACAAACACAGCTCACACCCAAGAAATGACATTACCTGTGTAAAATGCATATGCATTTGAATGTTTATGCTTTTTTTACAGAAAAATATGCAGGAAAAAATGTGATGTTTTATCTGACTTTCAGTCTTTGGTTAGGACCCAAGAGGAAATGAGTATACAATTAATGTCAAAGGCTAGTGTGGTGGTGGTGTTGATGACGACAATGATTTCTACATTAGTTTAGATTAGTTTTATCCAAAGTAGTATGAATTTGAAGACTATATATATATATATATATATACACAGACACATGCACTGATCAAATAAATAAAAACTATATATAAACTATAACATAGATCAAAAACATATTACATCACCATCCTTTATTGATTCCATTCTTAAAGAATCTAATGTAAATTTATCTAAAATAAATGGTATGTATGTGAAAACATTCCAAAATCAACATGTATAAAACCAACAAACTTCATATCTATTACACACACACACACACAAGTGGTAAATTGTTGCCATTTTATATTTTTAATTTCCTGCATGCATATTGTTTTGTTTTTGATTATTTTTGCCTGCACGGTATAGTTGGGCACTGTCTGCGGGGAAAGATGCACTTTGACACAATTCACTCACACACACACACACACACACACACACACACACACACACACACACACACACACACACACACACACACACATATACATTATCATCTGAATCCCACATTGACAAACTAGGTTTATTATACACTTACATACATAAATCAATATTTTCAGATTTTCAGCTGGACTTGGAATCTGTTAATTTCTTTACACTTTGAATGGACATCAATTCTCTCCTTGAATTCAGAATGCCATAAATTATACTAATGTTTGTTTAACAAATCAAATGCACGTGAAGCCTGCTTAACCAATGTAGGTCAAACAACACAAAAATAAAAATACCAAAATTTCTTTCTTTTTTTTTCTCTCTCCATATCTCAATCTCTGATAAAGCTTTAGTAAAAGTGAAACATGTTAGATTGATAAATGTTTCCTATTTGTTCATCTTATATATATATATATATATATATATGGTGCAATGGGTAAATTGTCATCATTTTATATTTTTAATTTTGTGCATGCAATGCATATAGTTTGTTTTTGATTTTGTTGACTGCACAATACAATATAGTAGGGCACCATCTGTGAGGAAAAAAGTACCTTGTTGCAATTCACTCCACCAGAAATTTGGAAACAGTATGCTATGCTGCTTAGCATTTGCACTGGAAGCTGCAATATAAACATTTCAGAGTGTTTAGGTGTCAATCTGAGGACAGTGCAGAGGATTTGGAAAGAGTTAAATGAGCCTAATGGTGATTACAAAGGTACATAAGCGGTAGTGCTGCACTGGGTGGCCACTGGAAAGCCCTATGGCTAGCAAAAGGATTCTGCACCATTCTACACTAGCAGTGGAACCCAGTAATGGCTGTCAGACAATTTCTATGACCACATCAGCCCTTACATCCGGCCACCTAACTCCCCAGACTGCAACCCCCTTGATTATTTTGTGTGGGGCACAGGTGAGTGAGAGACCAACAAAACTCCTTGTAACACAAAAGATGAACTGAAGACAAGGATTACGGCAGCATTCACCAACTTAAAGAAGGAGACCATCCAGCAGGAGATTCCAAAGTCACCTGAAGGCCATGGTTGGAGCCAATGACAATTTTTTACTGAATAAATTTACTCTTTACTATTTTGAGATATTTTTGTGTAATTTTAGTAAATACTAGCAGTAGAGCCCGGCATTGCCCGGGGATGTAACAGTAAGAGATAGATCAAGTATCGACCATCATAAAGACTGAAAAATAAAATTGACAAAGATTATTGTTTAAGGTTGACAGACACGCATGTCTTAATTAGTTTTTTTTTGTTTTTGTTTGCTTTTTGGGGTTTTTTTTACGAATTGGTCAAACTCAAACAAAAACATTGTTTTCAATCATTATGTCTACCGATTGAATAGAATTTTATTATAAACAATTGTCTTTTTCCAATTTTTGGCACTGTCAGAACTACCACAAGGTAATTTTATGTAGTCCTGTGAAGTTTTGTTGAAATCGGTTGAAAAATGTAGGAAATCCGATCCAATATATAAACGAACAGACACACACACACAACCTGGGTTTTATAATAGATGACAGTATTATTTCCATTTTAACATTATTTATCCATCACATACATATATATATATATATATATATATGCACGCACACACACACACACATATATAATGTGTGTGTATGTATTTACTATGGACATGTAGCCAAGTGGAAGTTAGATTTTTTTTTCCAACCATGAAATCTAGGTGGGTATCTTACCATGGCTAATTTATCAGGAAGGTGACTTCTTGATGTTATTGGTCTAGGGGAGGCAATCCAAGCATGTTGTGCCTTTGGTAAGCACATGAAAAGACACCATGAGTGAAATCGGGTTGCCAGCACTGTTCAGAAGCCAACAATGGTCATACTCATTATTTACATTATTCGGATTATTGTTCTCATCTTTGCCACCATATTTATTACAACGTTTTGGCCGTTGTATGTTCCGGCCTTCTTCTGGTGGCTGGAATGTTGAACTGAACCCTTTATTTCGCTCACTGGGGTAGACTGTTCTAGTTCCACGTGCCATGTTTAAAGGATGTCAGTTATCAGCTATCTCCTGTTAATTCCCCTCTCCAAGTTCTCCACTGCCTTAACCGGGTATTGAACTCACACTCGTCAGGTCTTGTCACTGGATCTAACTAACGCCGTTATCCACTATGCCATGTGTCCTGACGAAACGTTGTAATAAATATGGTGACAAAGATGAGGACAATAGTCCGAATAATGTAAATAATGTACATAATACCTCATCTCAGAAATATAGACAGATACTGAATGGCTGTGCTAAGGAAGTGGCTGAAAGTGGTGGGACAATATGGACACTTTTGTACTCCCCTCACTCCTACCAAACAGAAATTTTCCTTTTCCATCATTTTTAACAAAAGATGTTTAAAAGAAAGTTTGCAGCCCAAATATATATATATATATATATAAAGGTGAACATTGAAGTCAACACTCAGAGGAGACAGACTGTTTCATGCTAGATGCAATCATCTAGCCTGAATGATTGCATTCAGCATGAAAAAACATGATTGGAATGTCGAACTGAACCCTTTATTTCGCTCACTGGGGTAGACTGTTCTAGTTCCACGTGCCATGTTTAATGGATGTCAGTTATCACCTGTTAATTCCCCTCTCCAATTTCTCCACTGCCTTAGCCGGTTATTGAACTTGTACTCTTTGGGTCCTGTCACTGGATCTCACCAATGCCTTTATCCACTGTGCCATGTGTCCTTGAGAACATCTGGATATGAATTTCTGGGTATTATCAACTTAATGTTATCAGCAACCATTTTTACCAGTGCTCATATTGCAATTTTTTTTTGCTGTTATCAAATGATGTTTTTATCAGAGCTCATATTGCAATTTTTTGTTGTTATTACCGCTTTTTCTCTGGCATTCCTTATTACTGGTTCCCATATTGTATTCATTTCTATGCTTGGTCAGCTCAGGAGATTTTTGTGTAATAAATATAGCAACAAAGATGAGGACAATAGTCCGACTAATGTAAATAGTGATTTATTATTGATTGCTTGTTTATTTTTTGTTGATTGTTATTATTATATTTGTGTTTGTGTGCATTTGTAGTTTCTTAATTTGTATATTATTTACTTTATTTGTTTATTTATCTTGATTCTTTTTTTGTTATTCATTTTTTTTTGTGTTGGATTTCTTTATTTAGTTTAAAGTATTAGTTTTATCTGCATTGTATCTCATGCATATAGTTGTATTTTTCATGATGGTACTTTACAAGGTATTTGTTTTTAGCTTTTGATTTTATTTACATATCCCTGATATTGAGCACTTTTAGCCATATGAATACCAATTAGCCCCTGCCTATTCACATTTCAGTATTCTCGGATTGACACATTCACAAATTTTTCTTTAGAACATGTGCTTGTTATTCACGAAAACCCCAATTATTCACATGTTTTTCTGAAGAACATATGTACAAATTATTTGCTGAGAACTCCCTCAATTCACAGTTTTTTTCAATAGAACATGTTTAAAATATTCTTGTATTATTTTCCTGTTATTTAAGTGACTTAAAACATGTAACAGTCCATTTTTATGGTAAAAATTGCCAGAATTGTACATCTTCATTGTAAAATAAACAAATGCAAAAACATGCATAGTGCTTGGGCTTTGTTCTTTGTTAGGGGCCGCAGCAGGGGTCTTAAAAGTGGTTCAGGATAAATCTGGGGACACTATCATAGTTCTGGTTTTAGAAAATGTTTTAAACTTTATATTTTATGTCTTGTTACACATTTTATACAGTATTTTCAATGGTTGTATCAATCTGAGTAATTAAAGATTATTGTACGTATGAAAGAAAATTTACACTAAGTGCATGGTCACCAATACTGCGCCTTGTAGGGGTGTACTACCAGATATAATGGGAAACATCAGAATGCCTGCTTTTTAAGTTTTACATAGACCTAGTTGACACAATGAAGAACCATAGTCACAACAAAACAGAATTTACCAAAGATTTAATTCCTGACACTCTGGGAAGAAACAACAAAAGAACTCTACCACAGAGCCAATTAAAAGCATTAAGAAATCTGAACAGGAAACAAAGAAAAGAGTATTGAACTATTACATAATATCAGTCCTCCTATATGGCAGAGAATGTTGGACAATCTCCTGAAAGATGAAGAAGAGACTTGAAGCAACAGAAACAAAGAAAAGAGTACAGAACTGTTATGTAATAACAGTCCTCCTATATGGCAGTAAATGTGGACAATCTCCTCAAAGATGAAGAAGAGACTTGAAGCAACAGAAACAAAGAAAAGAGTACGGAACTGTTATGTAATAACAGTCCTCCTATATGGCAGTAAATGCGGACAATCTCCTGAAAGATGAAGAAGAGACTTGAAGCAACAGAAACAAAGAAAAGAGTACAGAACTGTTATGTAATAACAGTCCTCCTATATGGCAGTAAATGCGGACAATCTCCTGAAAGATGAAGAAGAGACTTGAAGCAACAGAAACAAAGAAAAGAGTACAGAACTGTTATGTAATAACAGTCCTCCTATATGGCAGTAAATGCGAACAATCTCCTCAAAGATGAAGAAGAGACTTGAAGCAATAGAAACAAAGAAAAGAGTACGGAACTGTTATGTAATAACAGTCCTCCTATATGGCAGTAACTGTGGACAATCTCCTGAAAGATGAAGAAGAGACTTGAAGCAATAGAACAAAAAGAAAGAGTACGGAACTGTTATGTAATAACAGTCCTCCTATATGGCATAAATGTGGACAATCTCCTCAAAGATGAAGAAGAGACTTGAAGCAATAGAAACAAAGAAAAGAGTACAGAACTGTTATGTAATAACAGTCCTCCTATATGGCAGTAAATGCGAACAATCTCCTCAAAGATGAAGAAGAGACTTGAAGCAATAGAAACAAAGAAAAGAGTACAGAACTGTTATGTAATAACAGTCCTCCTATATGGCAGTAAATGTGGACAATCTCCTCAAAGATGAAGAAGAGACTTGAAGCAATAGAAACAAAGAAAAGAGTACAGAACTGTTATGTAATAACAGTCCTCCTATATGGCAGTAAATGTGGACAATCTCCTGAAAGATGAAGAAGAGACTTGAAGCAATAGAAACAAAGAAAAGAGTACAGAACTGTTATGTAATAACAGTCCTCCTATATGGCAGTAACTGTGGACAATCTCCTCAAAGATGAAGAAGAGACTTGAAGCAATAGAAACAAAGAAAAGAGTACAGAACTGTTATGTAATAACAGTCCTCCTATATGGCAGTAACTGTGGACAATCTCCTGAAAGATGAAGAGACTTGAAGCAATAGAAACAAAGAAAAGAGTACGGAACTGTTATGTAATAACAGTCCTCCTATATGGCAGTAAATGTGGACAATCTCCTCAAAGATGAAGAAGAGACTTGAAGCAACAGAAACAAAGAAAAGAGTACAGAACTGTTATGTAATATCAGTCCTCCTATATGGCAGTAAATGCGGACAATCTCCTCAAAGATGAAGAAGAGACTTGAAGCAACAGAAACAAAGAAAAGAGTACAGAACTGTTATGTAATAACAGTCCTCCTATATGGCAGTAAATGCAAACAATTTCCTCAAAGATGAAGAAGAGACTTCAATCAACAAAATTGTGGTTCTACAGAAGGCTGCTGAAGATATTATGGACCGATCATGTGAGCAGCAAATAGTTTTAGAGAAAGCATCCAAAGTGTACCACCGCAGCATATTATCACAACATATTAAAATATTTCTTAGTCATGTCATATCCTCTTTGGGTACTTTGACATGTTTTAATAAAAGCTTCTCTGACAAGATTAAGTATGATTGAGTAATGAGTTTGATCCTTACTGGGTTCTTCAAAGTTTTGGCCTTGTACCAACATCTAAGTTACACTTAGTAAATTGCTATATGAGCATGTCAACATGGTCTAATGGCTAGCAATTGTCTCACTAGATTAATTACAACTGTGTAGTGAGTTTGAACTTTGCTTCAAAAATTTAGCCTTATGCCACGTCTAAGCTACTCTATGCTTAGTAAATCACTATATGAACACTTCAACATGGTGTAATGGTTAGCAAGTTTGTCTTGCTAGATTAATTGCAGCTGAGTAGTGAGTTTGATCCACACTGGGTGCTCAAAATATTTGGCCTTGTGTCACATGTAAGCTATACTTAGTAAATCACTGTTTGGGCACATCAACATGATGTAATGGTTAGCAAGCTTGTCTTGCTATATTAATTACAACTGAATAATTAGTTCAAACCTTACTGGGTGCTCAAAGTATTTGACCTTATGCCACATCTATGCTACACTTAGTAAATCACTGTTTGGACACTTCGACATGGTGTAACAATTAGCAAGCTTCACTCACAAGATTAATTACGAGTGAGTAGTGTGTTCGATCCTCACTAGGTGCTCCATACTTTCTGCCTTGTACCATGTCTAAGCTGTACTTAGAAAATTACTATATATATATATATATATATGAATGGGCATTCATGTTTTGCTTGGCATTAAGCTTTTCCATTGATCAAAGCAATAAAATTCATTTGTTGACTGGGGCTGGTGTAGGCGGCTTTTCTCTTTTGTGAACACATTTGTTTTTTAATCCTCGGAATCTTGTAAATCTTCATTTTTCTTTAGATAATTATCCATGCATGATGTCTATTAATGCGACAGTGATTCTTTTTTTAACCAATTGTTTTTCAACCATTGTCAGTCTTAGAATTTGTTAAAAATAAGTTGGGATATTGACTCACTTTTGTCTGGGTCAAGCCCCACAAACCTTAGGCTGAGGATCAAATACGTAATATGCTTAAGAAAAAAAAAGGCAAGTATTTCCAGCATTGCCTTTTACTAATTTGCTTTATCATTTTTTTTTATTATTACTACATAGGCAATCATGGCTCTCCACAACTTCCTGTCCTTCGTAGCTCTTAGCAATGTTTGTCTTTTTACTATACCTCCTATTCCCTGTTCTATCATCTATTTACACAAGTTTGTTAGGTAGGTGAATATGGCTCTCCACATCTTCCTATCTTTTGTAATGCTTAGCAATGTTTGTCTTCTTACTATCCCACCCTCTCCCTGTTCTTTCATCCATTTACACAAGCTCATTAGTTAGTTTATTCGATGTTTCTCTCTGTTGATCTTGTCTTCATTATGTCCTGTGACTGTCAAATTCTCTAAATTGTCATTTCTCATTATGTGTCCAAGAAATTTCAAGTCGTACAAACCACTGCTTTGTGGAACCTACTCCCAAGAGGATGCTTCCCCAATCACTACAATCCACCTGTTCAAGTCTGTGTTTAACCGTTATCTTCCACACATATCACCATAAACTGCACCTCTGAATCTGTAATGCTTTATCTTGAGTGGCTATTGTGCAGAGTGAACATCATTGTGGAAAAAATGTCACTTTCTGATTGTTAATGTGTCTTTTTTGTTCTATTTTCCTTAAAACTTTATAAAGGCTAACATTCTGCCTCTTATATTCTCAGCATCCTTCTGTGGAATCACTTCTCTGTTGTGTGAAGTCATCTCTTCATCTTTTTAGGAAATTTTCCAGCATTTGCTGACATATAGAAGGATTGAGATTGCATAGCATTTCAGCATTTGTTCTTTTACAAAAATAACCCATGTCTTGAAAGAACATGGTGCCCAAGAAAAAGGAAGTCAGATAACTCTTTGTATTATGAACAGGTCTACACTTTTAAGATTATTAAAAAAAAAGAAAAAAAAGATTTTTCAATTATTAAAATTTTCATGGTGAGAGGAAGGTCTATTAAACTGTCATAGCGAGAGGAAGGTCTAATGAATTGTCTAAGAACAGTTATTGTAGGAGCACTGGCTAAGTACTGATATGATGAGAGGAAGGTCTGATGAATTGTCATGGCTCAAGGATGATCTAATGAATTGTCAGGGATAGAGGAATGTCTAATGAATTGTCTAAAAATTGTCATGGATAGTGGAATGAATTGTCTAAAAATTGTCGTGGATAGCGGAATGTCTAATGAATTGTCTAAAAATTGTCATGGATAGTGGAATGAATTGTCTAAAAATTGTTGTGGATAGCGGAATGTCTAATGAATTGTCTAAAAATTGTTGTGGATAGAGGGATGTCGAATGAATTGTCATGGTTGGTGGAATATCTAATGAAGGCTAATCTAAAAAACTATCAAAAAATAATTCTTTCTTGTTTTTTTTTTTTTTTTTTTTTTTTTTTTTTTTTTTTACAAGCAAGACAGTTAATCTAAGTTGTGCACCCCCACAAAAAATGTGCAAATAAAAAATAATTTAACTTCTAACTTTAAAATGTAATGAGAAGTGATTGCATCTGAAATAGTGAAATTTCCTGTTTTTTATAGTTTATCAACCTTTTGCATGTTATTTAAAGCCACCAAATGGTTGGATCTGAATTAGTCTTTGCTGATCTGTGTTAACTGTATCCAGCACAAATGAGTTTTCAAGTGCTGAGAATTAAGTGATCTTTGACTAGGATACATAATGAGGAAAGAGGACTTGGAGAATTTGACATTCACAGGACATATTAATGGCAAGAGGGACAGGAAACAGCACACAACCTATGTAACAAACGAATGGGTGACAGAACAAGGGATGGAAGAGACAATAAGGGAGAAAACATTGCTTAGCACTATAAAGCATAGGAAGCTGTGGAGAGATGTTATTGTCCACATCCTGAATAGACACAACAGGATCAGAATTTAGGAATCTGTATACTATTATAGTTAAATTTGTTTTCTTGCATATATGAAATCACATATGACCATATTTCTAGGACACATAATGAGGAAAGAGGGATTGGAAAATCTGATACTCACAGGATAGATTGAAGGCAACAGGGACAGAGAAAAACAATGCATAACCTAACTAGCAAGCTTAAGTAAATGGATGGCAGAAGGTTTAGGAGAAATAACAAAAAGACAAAATCCATTAAGAGCTTCAAAGGTCAGGAAATTGTGGAGAACCATGATCGCCAAAGTTCTGAAGAAAGAAACATGGTATAAGGTTTAGCAAAATTTTTAAATTTAAGAATGCTTATAAATATCCTTCAGCAAACCTTACAAATACATCCGTTTTAATCCAGCCTCAGGGGCGAGTGGCTAAAAATCATGATGTCAGTTGGAAACGAACCAAAATTGACACATTTCTTCCCTCAAAAATATTCCCCCACTATGTAATGAAATACTGTACTATCCAGTTGTGAGTACATTCAGGACTGTAAGCGTATGAATCATGCTGGTGTATCTGGGAACTTCTGGACTTATAGGGTGAGAAAATAGATGACATTATACACATATGAATTAGCATTTTGCCTCAGATGAGTGTTATATAAAGCAAAATCAATTACATCAACTAACTTTTGTTTATCTGACCAATAGATTGTTACTTAGCACCCACCATAGATTAGTTTCTTTTTATATTGTATGCTTTTAGAATAGATATTTTAAGTTTCAATTTAGATATTTAAAATTTTAAGTAATTTAGATAATTTAAGTTTTAAATAGATAAATTATTTTTAAATTTGAATTTATCTCTTTAAAATTTAGAATATTTTCGACATTTTCGATTAGAATTTAGATATTTAAAATTTAGAGTATTTTGGACATTTGAAATTTCAATTTAGATATTTAAAATTTTAAATTTGAATATTCTTTGTCTCTTATGTTCAAGGAAAAATGTATAAAAGAAAGAATACTGCTAACATAGGTAATATATCCACACACACTAGAATAATCCTAAGGAGCCAGGCAAACCTACCTAGGTTTCACCTAAACGGATCTTCAGGGTAAAACTGGACTTGGAGTTTAAGCACTTGACGATTTGTTTCATATTGTGTTAATGTTCTTGGTTCTTTCTTTTTTTATTTCCAGTATTTTCCTTGAGTATCGATTTATTTTGACATATCTACAAGTTGATCTATCCGAGGTTTTCCAAACGAGTATTACCATTTACATAATATATATCTGTGTGGAATAACCAAATACATAGTTTTTCTTGTAATGCCGTCTACACCTGACTGCCATCCTGCATACAACCTCAAATGGAGATTCTTTTGAGCCACTGTAGAGGTGGTGTTAATATATGGTGCCGCTGTCTGGACATTAACTAAAGCCCTACAGTCTAAGCTTGATGGAACCTACACTTGGATGTTGAGAGCTATATTTAACATCTCTTGGAGACAACCTCCAACTAAATCAAATCTCTATGGACCCATCCCTGGTATTTCTACAATGAGCTTTACAGGACACTAGTGGCAAGCAAAACAAGAACTTGTGACTGATCTATTGCTCTGGTTGCCTAGCCATGGCGCAAGACGAGCTGATCACCCAGCAACTACCTACATTGACCAGCTATGTTATGATACAGAATGCCCCCCCTAATGACCTTCCAACTTTGATGCAGAACCATGATTAAATCTCTCAAATTTTTTGCATACCTAAAAAGTGGGATAAATTCTACTGAATAAGATGTTAATATTTGTATATCTAAAGTCTGGGCTGCCTTAAATAAAATAAATGTAATCTGGAAATCTGATCTACCAGACAAGATCAAGCGGAGATTCTTTCAAGCCACTATAGAGCTGGTGTTAATGTATGATGCCACTGCCTGGACATTAACTAAAACCCCAGAGTCTAAACTTGATGGAACCTACACTCGGATGCTGAGAGCCATACTTAATATCTCTTAGTGACAACATTCAACTAAATCACTGCTCTTATAGACCCATCCCTGATATTTCTACAATCTTACGAGATGGTAGAATGCATTTTGCAGGACACTGCTGGTAAACAAAAGAACTCGTGAGTGATCTACTGTTCTGGACATCTAGTCATGGAGCTTGATGGGTTGGTCACCCAGCAACATCTTACATTGTTATGTTATGACGGAGAATGCCTCCTTAATGATCTTCTGACCTTTATGTAGGACTGTGATGGTTGGCATGATAGACTTATGAATGTCCTAACTAGCTCGACTGAATAAATAATAAAAACATCTGTATGTGTGGTGATAAAGGTGTCCATTTAGCCCTTGAAATAAACCTTAGAAAGGGACAAGTGTGTGATCACATACATCACACATAAAATGTTTACATTTTTCTCTTGGCCATGAACACTGCTGAAAATTGTGTTGTTCAAATGTAGTCATGCTTAAAGTCATCCTTCATTTATTTCTCATTTGAATTTCATTTGACTGAAGAATACAAGTTTTTATGTAGGATTTGTTTTCTTTTCCTATGTAACTACAAGCAATTTTGGCTGTCAATCGCTTGCCAATCACCTCGGCATGGAAATCCAAGGAGCGTTAATTACTAAAATATAAACATGTAATGGAAATAAATAAGAGTAAGGAAAACTTTGTTGACAGGTGGGGGTGACAGGCTTCTCTATTTTCAGCCAGGAAAGTTGACTCTGATGTAACTAAGGAAGTTATTTGGTGGGTAGATATTTGGCTGGCTGGGAGCTGTGATAAGTGTCAGTCAACTTGTCCCAGATGAGTGTGTACGAGAAGGGAGAAATTCAGTTGGCGGAAAATAGAAAAGATTAGCTATTGATGCAACATGTTGTCGGCAGAAGTTGTAGCATTTAAGGCTTAATTATAGACACTGATTAATTGTAATGATTAATTAATGATTAATTATAGACCCTGAAGAGTAACCATATTGATGGAGATTAAGAAAACTATTGTTTAAATTAATGGGGTGCTGAAAGAGAAAATTTTGCGTGGGGAATCAATGCATGATAGCATAGGTATATATATATTGGAAAACGATATATAAATAGAAATTGTCATTGATATATAAATATCAAGAACAATTTTTAGGGAAAAAAAACTGTTACTTCTAAAACAAATGAAATTGTTACTTTTAAATCAATAAAAGACTTTATACTAAACAAAATAATAAGCTAAAAATTGTACAAGGGGTTTACGCTATCACCTGTAATAATATCCATAAGGAATAAATTGGAGAAACCTCTTCTTTAGTTTCCATGTCCTCTCAGGATGTAGCTGATCATGGCTCTCCAGAACTTTCTATCCCTTGTAGCTCATAATAAATTCTGTCTTTCTGTTATTTCTCCTCAGCCCTGTTCTGCCATCCATTTACTCAAGATCACTAAGTATGTTACACATTGTTTTCCTCTTGCCCTCTATCTGTCCCATGAGTTTCAGATTTTCCAAGCCTTCTTTCCTCATTATGTGCTCTAGAAACTTCAACTGTCTCTTCCTAATGTTAAGCATCAGTTTATTTTTTGTTTCCTTTTTCTCTAAAACTTCAATGTTGCTCACATATTTGGTCTTGGTATCTTCAGTATCCTACTGTAGAACCACATTTCTGTTGCATCAGATTGTCCAGCACACACTGCCATACAAGGAAACAGATATCATGTAATAGCTTTGTACTCTTTTCCTTGTTTCTAATTGTTATGGAGTGATTTCACAGTGGAGGCTTGTATTTGTACTAAGTCGGTCCTAAAATAGGTTCGACGTACGAAACGTTAGGAACTTGATATAATAGGTATAATGCAGAGAAAATCTAGTTGTGGTCACTGATACTTTAGTATCCGACTAACGGTCGTCTGGTATCGACTGACTGACTGACCAAACCACTGAGCAACCCCTTGTTACTATTACTACTACTACTTATAGGTGGGAGAATCTATTAACTATAGAATAGGTGTGTTCCACTATAACACTAATGAAATGTTTCTATTTTAGTACTCTGCTTAGGTTTTGGAATGCTCAAGGAATTTAAATAAAAGATTATATGAACACGAGGGATCTTTCACAAAACAAAACACTAAATGCATTAATGAGTCTGGCCATAATTTTGATTTAAAAAAAAACAAAAACAAAAGCACTGCCCTGATTAAAAGAGAAAACAATTTACTCAGAGGAAAATGTATAGATAGAGCTTTAATTGCTAGATCATTCACATAAACGTTCAGGTTCAGACAACATTTCATCTTTTTTAGATCTATGTGCTATATTTAATAACAAAAGTGATTATTACATTCAGATTCTTTTTCTTTTATTTTTAGAGTTGATTAGATACTCAAAACATACTTAAAAACATCTAATTTAAATAAAAAAATTTTCAGCACCCCCTTGCCTTTTTTTGCGTATGTGTAGCGGCATCAACATAAACATCACTTTAAACCACTTGTCTATGAGACTTGTGTGATTTTTGTGACTAGATTGATGCAAAAATTCCTTTCATCGTTTATTCTCTTAGACTGAGTCCTGCTCGATGGAAAAAAATGTGGTCATCCTTAAGTTTTGTATTCTCTTCCTCTTCAAGATATTGTTTTTTATGTATGTTTTTGAAGCAGACTTTCAGTTGAAATAGGCCTTGATTACTTATTTACACCTAAAGCATGAGGATTATCCTATACATCATTCACCATTCCCCAGAATGTGAGTCTTTCTTTCTATGTGCCGTGTCCTTTTAGGTAACCATAGCTCTCCACCTCCCTCTGTCCCTTGCAGCTCTCAACAAGTTCCTTCCCTCAGACTACGTTCTGTCATCCACTTGCTTAAAGCCGCTAGGTATGTCTTGCGTTATTTTCCCTTGTCTCTCTTTCCCTCTATTCAATCCATGAGTATCAGATATGCCAGGCCCTCCTTCCTCATTATGTGTCCTAGAAACTTCAACTGCCTCTTCCTGATGGTAATATAAGCCTCCTCCTTGTTTGTATCCTCTCTAAGACCTCATCATTGCTCACACGCTCGGTCCTTGATATCCTTAGCATCCTTCTGTAGAACCATATCTCCATCACATTGAGTCTCTTCTTCATCTTTGTGGTGACCGTCCAACATTTGCTGCCACGTAACAGCTCAGTATTCTTTTCTTCATTACCAAAGAAATCCTTCTGTCTCGCAATACTCTGCCCAGCTTTTGGAATGTGTCCTTGGCCATCCAAATATATCTACAGATCTCAGTGTCACATTTACCGTCCTCTGTCAGAACACTTCCCAGATATTTAAACTTCCGAGTTTGCTTGATTCTTCTGTTCCAGCCCTGCAAATTGCATTTCGGGCTCATCCTTTCAATGATGACTATGCATTCTGTTTTCTTAGACGCATCAGATCTCGACGTTTCACGTGGATTTCATGCATGGCTTTCAACTCATTTAAAAATATCTAAACTATATTTATTTTAGAAATACATCTGTAAGTTGCCCAAGGCCATATCATCAGTGATGTTGCCCTGAGGTCCTTGGGGGATTCGGGTTTATCCAACATCAGAATGCTTTACTCAGGTGACCCTGCTGGTGGGAATCAAATACCAACATGTGATCATGCAACGAGTCACGTGAAAATATCAATCCCAGAATGTAAATTACTGTAAAAGATTTTGGAACCTTAAAAATGTAAATCATCCTTCCTCCAATCAAATTCGTCTGCAGGCACCCCCTCCACCACCCCATCAGAATGGGAGAATTTAGGCTTCCCCAATCTATAAATGGAACAGACAAGTCTGCAGGTGAATTTTGGCACACAGAATCCTCAGTAATGATCAAGTTTCTTCATTCTAAAAAAAAAAAAATATATATATATATATATATATATATATATATATATATATATATATATATATATATATATATATATATATACACACACACCTTATCGTACCTGATTGAGGATGATTCCAGCATGCGGCACTTTTGGAAAGTACATGAAAACCATGCCACAGGTTTACACAAGCCTTGTGAATGTAATTAGGTAGACGGAACTTGTGGGACCTTGATAGCTGTGCTAGCACGAAGCCACAAGTCATCGTGGCCGAGGGCTTGAGCGTGCTAACCTTGTTCAAATTGTTGATCATGCTAGATAACACGCTCTTTCCCAGAAACTGTAACTAAGGTCTGCTCAGCATAGTTGCAGTATAAACCACAGGTGGACTCTGTGGGTGTTGAGCAAACACAAATGTGCCTGAGTGAGCGTCTGCAATAGGGATTGGCTAGCCACTCTATTAATTTACTACAATTATATTAAATGATAACTGTTTGAAATATGTATGTTGTCTTGCTTTGGGTGAGTCAATGGTGATTTACCTAGCACAAATAATGCCCTTGAAGGATGGCACAGGGATTTTTAGCAGCAAGTGTCACCTCACAATCTTGAAATACTTAGACGCTCTTAAAAGAAGACAGGACTTGCAAGAAATTCATATTGCAAAAGTAACAGCAAGTTGCCAAAATATCAAGAGCACCAAAAATACTGCAAACGTAAGTGGAAAACTTAAAACATTAGTGACATCCTTTAACGACTAATTTTCAGTAATTTATAAGGATTTATAAGGATTTTTTCTTACTAAATTGTTTTATTAATGTTAATTGTATTTCAAATAATTATCGTTTGTGTATTTCCTTTTATAATTTTTACATTTTTATTGCAATAAAGAATTTGGCATTTTGAATAATTATCATTTAGAATAATTGTCCTTTCGATTAATTTTCATTCAAACATTTTACAATTCGAATAAATTTTCTTTCGAATAATTGTTTTCGAACATTGTTCATGTAATCATCCTTCATCTTATCTGGATCTGACGCTACAGAATCATAAACAAAGAGTGCTACCAAATAACAAAACTGCATCAATTCAACATTTCTAACAGCAGTGAAACTAAAAAAGGCCAACACATGCAACCTCTTTAATTTAAGGGACAATAATATAATCCAAATGTTGACTTTCTACACTATCCTAAACAAAAGGTTAGGAAGAAAACTCCTGTTAATACTAGAAAGAGTGATAACAGTGGACTTGGGAAAATTATTTAAAAAATGTTCTACAGGAAATAGTTTATAAACTTCAACCAACAATAACGCTAACCGTTCAGTCAGTGAATTCCAAAAGTTTCCTTAAAACAAGACAACTAATCTCACTAATGTCATTTTAAAAACAAACAGGGCCACAATTACGATCCGAGATGAAAATTAAAAATCAAACATGTTATCAAACCATATAATAATTATCAATGTGTGTGTGTGTGTGTGTGTGTGTGTGTGTGTGTGTATATATATATATATATATATATATATATATATATATAATTTTGTGTATATTTTCTGTCCTATCTGTAACGAGAGTGGAGCTAAATCAACTTAAGTTAGTAAATTTATGTGTCATTACTTCCCTTAGTTATTTTAATAATCTATACAAATAAAATATTTGTCCGCATTTACACAAAATTAGTTCCCGAGCAAAATGAACCGTTTAATTAATCAGTACCTTTACTCCTACATTTCTTCGATTGCAGTCTTAATTGTTCAAGCCTTTCATGAGAGGCACTCAGATACATCTATCTATTAAGTGATCTTCTTGCTTCAAATTGATCTTTAAATTAGGCTTTTTCGCCAGCGTCTTTATCGCTTTGTTGCTATTTTTCACTGTTATATTAAACACATAAAATTAATATAAAAATATATTGATCAAAAAGCGATTTATATAATACCAGAAATAATCGGGGAATTATAGATATCATTGGATTTCTAAAAATATAAAGGAAACGGATTAATTAAATTGTTCACTGGCCCCTATTTTAGTTCTGTATTTATCTCCGCTTTATTGAATCTCACTACATTGTTTCAAGGCTTTTGTTTCATTGCATCTCTCAATTAAAACTTGCTTTTGTTAGCATGGGTACACTCGTCTTAACAAAAACTCTATCAGAATATTGCAAAAGTTTCTGCTCGATTTTCATTGTTGATATTAGACGTTTGTTTTGGTACCAATAGAAACATTTCATCGTTCAGTTGCTAGTCAGACTTTGTTGAATGTTGACGTTTTGTCTACAAGTGAATCCCTTAAAGATGGAGGATGAAAAGTCGCACTTTCGCCGTGTTCTGCTCTATGAATTTCCAGCTCTTTGGACGGTCAAAAAGTGTTTTGTCAGATTTCGTCAGGGGGGATTTAAACTTAATCGATCAACCACGCTCCTCGCGACCTTCTGATGTCGATGAAAACGCTCTGCTTGCCCATCATGTAGAATAACCCGAAGGTTTTATCAGAAGAGATTGTTAAGGGTTTGAAAATCTATATTTCAGCTGCCCTCCGCCATTTGAAAAGACTTGGATTCAAGAAAAGTGGCCGATTTTTGCAAATCGAAACGTAGTCATTTCCAATCACAACAACGCAAGACTGCATGATGCAAAACAGACCATACAGAGGCTTAAAGAGCTGAAATGGCACCCACTCCAGCACCCCCCCCCACACCGTATTTTCCTGGCTTGGCTCATTTAGATTTTCATTTGTTCCGGTCTCTACAGAACAATTTAAATGACCAAAATTTCGACTCTGTACAGTCAGAACCTTCTTCCAACAAAAAACACGGAGTTTCTACAAACATGGCATCAACAAACTTGTAGAACAATAGGAAACAATTGTTAAACACAATGGAGACTATGTATATCTGTGCATATTTTTTGAGATTAGGTATTGTAATTATTTACATTGTTCGGACTGTTGTCCTCATCTTTATTGCCATATTCACATTTCGGTCGTTGTACGCTTTGGCCTTCTTCAAGTGACTGGAATTTCGAACTGAAATTTTTTCGTCCACCAGAGTAGATTGTTCTACTTCCACGTGCCGTGCCTCTTCCGGGTGTCTCAGTTATCCCCCTTTAACTTAACTCGCCAAATTTTTGCTCACCACTGCAGTAGCCGAGTATTGAACTCGCAACTCTTTGGGTCTCTTTTGAAGACTATGTACTTGACTAATAATATATTTTTTTTTTTTTTTTTTTTTTTTTTTTTTTGAGTATGTAATTTTTTTTTTAATTTTCTAAACTGGTACGAACTCTTACAGTCACCCAATATAGCAAAAGACCGTTTCTTTTTACAGTAACACTATAGAAATGAATATTATTTTAGAGAAATTAGCGTTGTCGTATTTTAAAGAAAGAGTCTTCTGATTTTAAGTACCGTGTTTTCTTAAAACGTGCGGGATTGGGAAGGGGACGTTCTGGTGTAGCCCATTTGGCGTCGCTGATTTGGCGTGGCCGATTCGACATATGAATTTTTCGGCAGAAGAAAGATTAAGTGTCAGATTACTACTTCGGCGTTATCGTCAATTTTTTTTTTCTCATATATATACGCACACACACATTTAGTAGTCAAATTAGTACTTCATCGTTATATGCTCGAATTGTCCAATTTAAGAAAAAGGGTAATTGGAGAAATTTTTTATATTGTACTTCCTTCAGTGCAGCTTCATATTTTTCAGCAAATATTTTATCAAAACGTGGAAGAAACAGAGAGATAAAAGATGGATACTTTTTTATTTTTGACGCAGCAAGCAAAAGGGATCCTGAATTAAAGTTCTGGCGATGTGAACAGAAAAAGCGATGTAAAGTGAGATTACATATGAAGTTTTTAATTTATATTGTTCCATTAGTGTTTTAACAGGATCCATAATTCCCTAAATGAATAAAAAGTCATATTGAAAGTTGGGTGTTTTCAATGTTTATCCTTGGGCTCTGGTAAAAGACAGTGACGTCGAAACAGACTGATGCCTAAACGGTTGTGCCGAATAGGCAAATTATTTTTCTGACGCCGAATCAGCAACACCAAATGGGCTACGCCGAAACGTACCAAACTCTGTGTAATCATGGCGATCCACAATTTCCTGTACTTTGTAGTTCTAAATAATGTCTGCCCATTACCACTTCTCCCAGCCCTGCTCTGTCAGCCATTTTCATAAACTAGGTAGGTCGTTTATTTGCCGTTTTCCTCTGCCCCTTTGTCTCCAAACAAGTCTTCTTCATTGTGTCCCAGGAATTACAACTGTCGCTTTTTAATTATCCTTTTCATTAAATTTTTCCTTAAAACATTCTCGCTGCTCATATGTTCCATCAATCGTATCCTCAGCATCCTTCTGTAGAACCGCCTCTCTCATTTTTTTACAATAATATTCATCCTGTAGAAGGCCCAAGAGCCTCTCAAGGTAGATAGTTACAGAGTAAGATGGACAATTTATAGAGGTATGTAAGGAAAGATAACTGTTAACCTTAAGCTTGAACAGGTTAAGATTACAGTGATTGGAGAAGCATTCTCTTGGGAGTCGGTTTTACAAAGTAGTGGTCCGTGGGAAGAAGCTGCTCGACTGGAAGTTACGAGGGTCGTACAAAAAGTTCTCAGCCTCACCCAGAAAGAAGAGCCATAGCTGAACCTTTTTGTTGTGGCAACACACTACCACTTCTTATAAAACTAGAAAAACTAATTCAGATTCCTGTCTTAATTTCTGTAGAGTTGAGGCCTATACAAATGTGAGAGGTGTAGGACAAATCTGAAAATGGGCAAAACAGAGGCCCGTGCAGTCATAAAGTATCTGCAAAAAGAAAGGTGTGACACCCAAGGAAATACATGAGGACATGGTAGAGACGCTGAGGACTCTCCTGCCTATGCAACTGATGGGCTGCGGAATTCAAGCGGGAAAGGGACAGTACAGAAGATGGCCCTCAGCCATGTCGTTGAAAAACCCCAACCACTGATGAACAAATTGATGCCATTCACGATTTGGGAGGAGAGACTTCTTACATCTAAGACGTTCAAGCAGGTAGCGTATGTTGGCAAGGTGATGGCTTCTGGGTTTGTTTTTTGTTGTTTTTTTTGTTTTTTAATTCTGAAGATGCAATTATGATAGACTACATGGGAAAGAGAAAAGCTATTAATGGACAGTACTATGAATCAGAATTAAGACAACTGAAGGAAGCGACCAAGTCGAAACGCTGTGGGAACCTGAGGGGAGGTGTTCTCATACTCCGGGATAAGGCGCTCGTTCACACTGCTCAGGTTGCTGTAGCTAAATCAGCCAACTGTGACTTTCAATTGCTACCCCCATCCTACTTACTCACGAGATTTAGCTCCATCTAACTTTTTTCTTTGACTTAAATTCAAATCCCACCTGGCTGGTCGGAAACACTGATGAGATCGTATGTGTTGTGGAGGAGTTTTTGGAGGACCAAGATGCCACCTTCTTCCGTGATGGGATTGCAATTCTGAAGCATCGTTGGACCAAGTGCATTGATGTCGAGGGGGACTATAGTGAAAAACAGTTTTGTTTCTCAGTCTCCTTCTGGGTGACGCTTAGAACTTTTTGCACTACTTTCGTACATCTTACCAATGGAATACGAAGGGTATGATGATGATTTACTAGAATGTGCGTGGCATGACAGGTCTTAGCGTGAAGGTCAGAACTGGCGGAACTAAGGAATGTAATTTATCTGAAGACTTTACATGGAAATAGCTATAGAGCAGAGAGCGGCTTGCAACGTTTCGTTTATAGGAAAGGGTTTGGAGAGTGAAAGATAATTCATCAGGCACCAGAACACGGAGACGCTTTTGTAATCCATAAAGACTGGCAGCAGTACGCCATTTTCGGCTTGATCTGGCACTTGTAAAATTAGAGGATAGCAGGAGTCAGGTACTTACTAGACTGGTTATTTTTCCAGTCATCTGTGAGGAAATTGATGAGCTTTTTCTAACATATTAGGATAAATATTATATTGCAGTAACAAACATTTCTTTTTTTTTTCCTACCTCTTATTACTTTGCTTAGATTCTGGAAGGCATATTTTGCCATTTCTTCCGATTACTGCGTTACATTTCCGTCACTTGTTACGATCTTCTTCTCTTTCCACGTGCTGTGTCCCTTTAGGTCGTGGGAGAACATGGCTCTCCACAATTTCTTGTCCTTTGTAGCTCTTAGTAAAATCTGTATTTTTGCTATCTTTTCTAATTCTTGTTCTGCAAACCATTTCCTCAAACTCATTCTCCTATGTATCGTGCCTGTTCAGGACGTGGGAGATCATGGCTCTCCATTATTTCCTGTGCTTTGTAGCTCTTAATAAAATTTGTCCTTTTGATATCTCTCCTAATCCTTGTTCTGCCAACCATTGACACAAACTTCTATGTGCCGTGTCACTTCGGGACGTGAGAGATCATGGCTCTCCACAATTTTCTATCCTTCGTAGCTCTTAGTAAAATTTATCTTTTTGCTATCTCTTTTAATCTGGCAACCATTTACATATGCTCGTTCTTTTATGTGCCATATCACTTCAGTACGTGATAGATAATGGCTCTCCACAGTCTCCTGTCCTTTGTAACTTTTAGTAAAAACTAGCAGTGGAGCCTGGCGTTGCCCGGGGATGTAACAGTAAGAGATAGATCAAGTATCGACCATCATAAAGACTGAAAAATAAAATTGACAAAGATTATTGTTTAATGTTGACGGACACGCATGTCTTAATTAGTTGTTTTTTTTACGAATTGGTCAAACTCAAACAAAAACATTGTTTTCAATTGTTATGAGTCTACTGATTGAATAGAATTTTATTATAAACAATTGTCTTGTAAATAGAATTTTTAAAGCATTCTGAATGTAAAAATAAAGAAAAAAGTGTGCAAGACAATAAGAAACACTACCTGCTAAAAAAAGTGAAGTTTTGTTGAAATCGGTTGAAAAATGTAGGAAATCTGCTCCCATATATAAACGAACACACACACACACACACACACAAACAACCTGGGTTTTATAATAAGTATAACTCGATATGAGTTGTCCCACTTTCATTCTCGCGATGCCTCTTAATCGAGTTTTCAAATTGATTTCGTGCAAAACAATTGTGTTTTTCCAATTTTTGGCGCTGTCAGAACCACCGCAAGGTAATTTTACGTAGTCCTATGAAGTTTTGTTGAAATTGGTTGAAAAATGTAGGAAATCCGATCCAATATATAAACGTACAGACACACACACACACACACACACACACACACACACAATCTGGGTTTTATAATAAGTATGATTTGTCTTTTTGCTATCTTTCCTGTTCTGCCAAACTTTCACACAAGCTCCTTAGTTTAGTTATGGGCTGCTTTCCTCTGTCCCACTTGTCCCCAATGTCTTGTTAGTGTTAAATTTTCCAAGTTCTCTTTCCTCAGACCTAGAAATTTCAGCTGTCTCTTTCTCATGTTATAAGCATAGGTGTCCTTTTTGTTTCCATTTTCTCGAAAACTTCAACTATCCTGAGTATAACGATAAACTACATCCGGCAGCAAGGCCTCTGATCGGAAGGTTTTCAGGAGAGTGGAAGCACTTCTTAATTGCTGCTGTTTCCAGGTTTACTCTTACCTGGGGGTGGTAGCACATGTTAGAGTCCCAACTATTGGCAAATAGTTCAGTTCAAAACTGGAGTCAAAATATTATGAATATATTCAAATGTTTTTTATACTAAAAATATTAGCAATACATTTTCGAAAAAATATTACCAGCAATGCATTTGACTCTCGACAAAAACTTCTTTACAAAAATACGTCAATGAAACCTGATCTACAGGCTGATTACTTATAAAGAATACAAATTCTATTCTTACGGACCTACCTAAAAATCTTGGCGGCATTAAATAACCAAATGAGGTTGATATGCCGTAAAACAAAATAAATCAGACCAAAAAAGACTCCCTACAAAAAACCCTCTTTGCAAAAATACGCCATTTGCTGTCTTCTTATACCTAAGATTTTTCTTCTGACTTTCGTTTGTTACCTTGATTTGGAATTCTTGCAAAAATGCTTTCTACGCCTGCCACCTTCGCAGTGACAATTTTTGTATGTTATCTTATTAAGATACGAAATACCTCCCCCGCACTGTCGTAACCTAGCTTCCTTGTAACTTTTCTGTAAATATTTTCATGGCGATTGTTCGGATAATCTTACAACTTTGCTGCCTAGTTTTCACAAATTCTACTCTTCTCTCGTACTTCATACCTATGGAACTCTATGCCAGCTACTTGCTTTCCTATCAACTAAAATTTAAATGCACGGTCAATCGTCATTATCTGTTTTGTTAAATCCTGTTCTTTTTATTGTCCTTTCTCCTCAGTAACATTTTCTCGTTTTTTTTGTTTTTTTTCATTCTCGGTAACCCAGTGCGTCTTCGTGGCTTTATCGCCTTGCTTGAGGTGAACTGATTAAAAAAAAAAAGATTGTGTTATAGAACATATTAAACAAGTTACTGTGAAGTGAGGGAAGTTTTTGAGATCCGTAACCGCCCACGCCGTGAAAGGACACAGCGATTATCCTGAAAAAAAAAAGCTCTGTCAATACTTGATACCAGCTTCAGAGTAAATTCTGGTAGTTCAAATTCTCAGGATGATTTCATCATTTTAAATCCCAAGGCATCTGTCAGGAATTGATATTTGCATGTTTCCAATAACATTTTCCCTATACCCATCTGCTCTTTATACCTTTATCAGGCAAACTGAACTATTGTAGCCATTCAAAAGTGTTTTCCAAAAATAATGAATTATTAGATGTGTTTAGTTTTGATTAAAAATATATCGATGATTTATATGATAATTGGAAGATTAGCCGTTTCCTTATAAGGAAACATTTGGCATTCATTTGACTGAGCAACCAGTATTTCTTTTGGTTGAAATTTATAAAATCTTTCTCTTGAAACAATTTTCCAGGAAAATAGGTTTCTCAAGTCCAGTAGCTGTTATTGCTCTTTCCATTATTGATGGGAGTTTCCTTACTAACCTTTTATTTGAAGTAGTGTGGAACTTTAACACCATGATTTTTTTTTTTTAATTTCAATGCAAGTTTGGTGATAATGCCACTAGAACATTACAGAGAGCGAAAGAAAATAAGACTTTAGTAAGAAGTGAGAGAAGGGTTCTGGAAGGCAGAAGATGGCGATTGACATTGCATTTAAATTTTTAAATTATAGGTAGCAAAGAAGCAAGAAATCGGTAGAGAGTTCCACAGATGAGAAGTGCGAGAAAAGAAAGTTTTAGAATAGAAGTGGCGTTTACATCTAGCTAGTTCAACAGTAAAACGATGAGACCTAATTGCCAATCTAGTAGCAAGCTTAAATTCATACAGTCGAGCCACTATGGAAAAAATCTCATCAGAAGAGTTATCATGAAAACATTTCTAGAAAAGACAGAGGGAAGCCATGTAATGTTGGTGAGATAGTGACTGAAGTCAAAATGCCAGATCAAGGTCAATTACATTACAGGAATCCTTTGATTAGTGCAGTTAATGTTTACATTAGTAACTATAAAAATCAATTTTTAATTACTATGGTTAAATGGAAGAATGTTTTACTGCAGTAATCGAGTATTATGTGTTGACAATGTTCACCATAGTCTATGAATATAGAATACAGCGCAGTATGTAATCTGTTCAATGAAACAACGTTAAAGATTAACACTCACGAGTCAGACACTCTACTGAATCTGACTATATCGCCAACACCACCAGCAGCTGTTCCATAATTCTTCAGTCTTCGATATCAAAGGCTGGCAGTGCATATTCGGGGAAAAAACATGGCCGCCTTTATAGACGTCGCATTGAATATTTTGAGCCTTCTGATTGGTTAACCCTTCTATTGGTGAACTATAAAATGAGTCAGCTCATTTTGGCTGGCTCACTAGTACACCAGGGTACCCAGAACCTCTAACATTATGTATGCACTAATCGAATTTTGTTATCTAAAAGTTTTAGCTCACTAACCAAAAACACATTAATCAGGTGATGCCTGTACAGACCCTTCTTTGAATTTTGTCAAGAATCTCGAGATATACAGCTGGAGCACCATACCAGACATGGCAGCAGTATTCTATACACAGAGGAATGGTAAATTTATAAATCTGCAAGATGGATTCTGACGAGAAAAATTTTCTAGCACGACACAGTGAACCAATTTTTATTACAGTAGATGTAGCAATTGGTTCAATGTAGACATTCCACTTTATGACAGTGGAAATCATGAGCCCAAAGAGGCACAAAGTGTTGACCTTTTGGAGGTTAGCATCTGCCATGCTGATGGCAGACATTAAAGGTTCTCTATGCTGATTAAATGAAACCAGTTTTAAATACACATAGAAACTTACCAAACTCCATCTGCAACATACAATACAAATATAATAAACTCATTCACACGTAAAAAAAGGATTAAAAATAATGGAAGTGCTAATAATAGACGAAGGCACTAAGGATAAAAGCTCATCAGAACAATTGTCATGAAAATGTTTGTAGGAAAGACAAAGAGAAGCCATGTAACGTTGGTGAGAAAGTGACTGAAGTCAAGGATCGATTACATTTCATTTCCTTCTTTGAAATTTGTCCAGAATCTCGGGATATACAACTGGAGCACCAGACCAGATATTCCTTTTTTGCATATGAAAGTAAGCCATGTTTGTGTAACCTCTTAACAAAATCATGTATGGGTGACAAAGAATGGAAGGGGTAAGGGTGAGAATGATAAGATACAGGCAATGGGTGAAAGAAGAATTGTGACATGAGATAATGATCAGTCTTAGTTTTGTTGGAAGGGATAAGGACGAGAATGAGAAGATACAGGCAAAGAGTGAGAGAAGGGCAGAGGCGTGAGATAATGGATAATGCTGTTATTTTGAAAAGGATAAGGACGAGAATGAGAAGATACAGGCAAAGACTGAGAGAAGGGCAGAGGCGTGAGATAATGGATAATGCTGTTATTTTGAAAAGGACAAGGACGAGAATGAGAAGATACAGGCAAAGAGTGAGAGAAGAGCAGAGGCATGACATAATGGACAATCTTATTTGTCATCACTAATGGAATTTCGACAGGTTCAGCAAGTCAAAAATATTATTCTACAATTTTTCTTTGGAGCAGTGTCCTTACCTATATCCTGAATATATAATATATATATATATATATATATATATATATGAAATAATGATAAGTCTTAGTTTTGTTGGGAGGGATGAGGAAGAGAATTAGAAGATACAGAGAGGTGGAAAGAGAAAGACTTTATAAATATCAACCGATGGTAATGCTGTTTGGTAACTGAATGCTAGCTTTTTGCTGAATGAAAACGATTAATTTCACCACTATCATTTTTATTTGGTGCATTTTTTTAGAATATAGGAATGATCAAGAAATGAAAGAATACCAGATAAAAGGAAGAAATAATCTATGTATTTAAAGAGGTGGAAAAGGATTTAGATTAAAAATGGAAGAATATGAATGTTGGATGTTAAGAGACAATGAGTAGGGATGGAAATGCATAAAAATTATAAAAGGTGAGAATGGGAAGATTTATGAAGGGATAAGGACAAGAATAAGAAGATACCGGCAAATGGTTAGAGAAATGCAGAGGCATGTGAGAATAGATAAACTTATTTGTGTCTTAGTGGCTTTACTACTTTGCTTGGGGGCAAATTTGAGGCGTGGTGGAGTCATGGATAGAGGCTTGGATTGAGGAATTGAGCTGAGTTCAAATTTCAATTGGATCTAGACATTCACTTATGTTCTAATAACCTTGGGAAAGTTATGTATCCTCTTCTCCCCCAGCTATAGGTAAATAGCAGGATAGACTGAGTTCTATAGCCTTGGGTGGCAACCGGCCTAGGAGAATGTAATTGAATTCAAAATTGTATGTGGTACTGGCATAGTACATACTAAGGAAAGGATCATTTGTATTGACCTGATAATCCTGACTATGGTCATAAAAGGATGATTTATAAAATATGAATAGTTCAAATTTCAACTGAGGACATTTAGTTTTTTTTTTTCCTTATGAAAGAAATCAATCAACTTTTTATACTTATTAGCATTTGATAAAAAAAATGTAAATATTGGCATGCCACGACATTTAACAGAGGAAAGTTTTTAAAGAATATCCCACTTTTTTATTCATAAGCATATAGGTAATAAAATGAGATGTATGCAAATAAGTTCCCATCAATCTTTTGAAAAGTGGTGTTTTGCTGGAAATTTGAGCAGCTGTTCTTTGCTCCTCACCCTCCTTCCTGTTCTTGTCTATCCACCTCCCTTTTCTATGCCCCTCCCATTTGGCACCCTTTCCTCTCTACTCTTCTGTCTCGGCTGTCCAACAAGACTCCTCTTTCTTTATGCTTTTGTCTCACCACATTTGTCCACCTCTATCTCCAGCCCATGCCCTCTCTGCTCTCTCCACACTTTTTTTCTACTCTTGTCATTTGCTTTCCTCCCACTCTGTTAGTGCGCATATCTAGTCCCACCCACAGTTTTTCTGTTCCTCCCAATTTGTGCACACTTTGCTCTCCTGCACCACTAGCTCCTCTCTCCTCACTTTTGTTCATCTCTCTGTTCCTCCCCTCTGCTAATGTCTACCACTTTGCTTCTCCTTCTTATCTACTCCCTCGCCATTGTACACCACCCTCTCTTTTTTTATCCACTATTCTGGTCCTCCCTCTTTACTGTTCCTCCCTCTCTACTGTACCTCTCTCTCTACAGTTCCTCCCTCTGCGTTCTTATCTATCACTGCTCTCTTCTCACTCTGCTCCACCACCATGCACCTCCCACTCTATCCTTGTATACTGTGCCACTCCTCTCTCTCTCTCTCTACTTCAATCAGCCACTTTGTACCTCCCTCTCCATTCCTATCCACTATTCTGCTCCTCCCTCTCTACTGTTCCTCCCTCCGTGTTCTTGTCTATTGCTGCTCTCCTCTCACTCTGCTCCACCTCCCACTCTATCCTTGTACACTCACTCCTCTCTCTCACTCTCTCTCTCTCTCTGCTTCAATCAACTACTTTGTACCTCCCTCTCCATTCCTATCCACTATTCTGCTCCTCCCTCTTTATTGTTCCTCCCTCTCTACAGTTTTTCCCTCTGTGTTCTTGTCTATCGCTGCTCTCCTCTCACTCTGCTCCACATCCCACTCTATCCTTGTACACTGTCACTCCTCTCTCTCTCTCTGCTTCAATCAACCACTTTGTACCTCCCTCTCCATTCTTATCCACTATTCTGCTTTTTCCTCTCTACTCTTGCCCACCACCCAACTCCTTCCTTTTCACTCCCCACACTATACTCTCCTCCCTCTCCACTCTTATCCTCTGTGCCTTTCTTCCCTCTCAGCTCTTGTCCACCACTACTTCTCTCTCTCTCTCTCTCTCTGCACCTCAGTCTCTGCTCTTGTTCGCCATTCTACTTGTCTTCTCTTCTTTTGTCTACCACTCTGCTCCTCTCTCTTCACTCTTTTCCTCTGTGCCTCTCCTCCCTCTCTACTCTTGCCCACCTATCTGCACCTCCTCCTCCTCCTCCTCCTCCTCCTCACACTCCCTACATTCATTAGCCTTGCCATTATGCCAGATTCCTCAGTTCCATTTCCTTTACCACTTTTTCTTTGTGATGGTGAAGAAAGAAAGTACAAGATTGTTCTTTGCCCAAAGACATCCAGGATTATCAATTTACACCATTTGACCTTTGCTTTCTAAGATGCCAGCTAATGATGGCTCAATGCACATAATGGAATCAGTGAGTGAGAAGCACTTCACACGCATCTTGGATTTATTCTGAAACACACAAATAGAAAAAGTTCTTGATATTTGACGGGGAAGATAAAAAGCTGGAGAGATTGAATGGAAAATGTTTGATTGGATCGCAACATGAACTGAGGAAATGTAAAGCGACATAAAGGGGACGAAAAAATCACTTTGTTTCGTTTGCTTACCGTTTGTCTCTCTCTCACGTTACCACAGTGTGTCTCTCTACTGTACTTTGTGATTCTCCATCTTCCCCCCCCACATCCATCTTCCTCTTCTATACTCTGTGTGTTTCCTTTTCTTTACTGTTTATTTCTATCTCTCTTTCTCATTGTGTATATTTCTATCTCTCTCTTCTTGGATGTACATGTGTCTGTATCTCCTTCACTTCCTCACTGTGCATACATGTCTCTCTCTCTCATGTGTGTGTATGAATTGGCCTCTCTGTCTTCCTCATTGTGTGTGTATGAATCTGCCTCTCTGTCTTCCTCATTGTGTGTGTGTGTATGAATCTGTCTCTCTGTCTTCCTCATTGTGTGTGTACAAATCTATCTCTCTCTCTCTTCCTCATTGTGTGTATATGATTTTCTCTCTCTTCCACATTGTGTGTATATGAATCTCTCTCTCTTCCTCATTGTGTGTATATGAATATCTCTCTCTCTTCCTCGTTGTGTGTATATGAATCTCTCTCTCTCTTCCTCGTTGTGTGTATATGAATCTCTCTCTCTCTTCCTCGTTGTGTGTATATGAATCTCTCTCTCTCTTCCTCGTTGTGTGTATATGAATCTCTCTCTCTCTCCCTCATTGTGTATATGAATCTCTCTCTCTCTCTCTTCCTCATTCTGTGTATACGAATCTCTCTCTCTCTCTTCCTCATTGTGTGTATACGAATCTCTCTCTCTCTCTCCCTCATTGTGTATATGATCTCTCTCTCTCTCTCTTCCTCATTCTGTGTATATACGAATCTCTCTCTCTCTCTTCCTCATTGTGTGTATACGAATCTCTCTCTCTCTCTTCCTCATTCTGTGTATACGAATCTCTCTCTCTCTCTTCCTCATTTGTGTATACGATCTCTCTCTCTCTCTCTTCCTCATTCTGTGTATACGAATCTCTCTCTCTCTCTTCCTCATTCTGTGTATACGAATCTCTCTCTCTCTCTTCCTCATTCTGTGTATACGAATCTCTCTCTCTCTCTTCCTCATTCTGTGTATACGAATCTCTCTCTCTCTCTTCCTCATTCTGTGTATACGAATCTCTCTCTCTCTCTTCCTCATTCTGTGTATACGAATCTCTCTCTCTCTCTTCCTCATTCTGTGTATACGAATCTCTCTCTCTCTCTCTTCCTCATTGTGTGTATACGATCTCTCTCTCTCTCTTCCTCATTCTGTGTATACGAATCTCTCTCTCTCTCTTCCTCATTCTGTGTATACGAATCTCTCTCTCTCTCTTCCTCTCTCTCTCTCTTCTCTCTTTCATTCTGTGTATACGAATCTCTCTCTCTCTCTTCTTCCTCATTCTGTGTATACAGATCTCTCTCTCTCTCTCTTCCTCATTCTGTGTATACAGAATCTCTCTCTCTCTCTTCCTCATTCTGTGTATACGAATCTCTCTCTCTCTCTTCCTCATTCTGTGTATACGAATCTCTCTCTCTCTCTCTTCCTCATTCTGTGTATACGACTCTCTCTCTCTCTCTCTCTTCCTCATTCTGTGTATACGACTCTCTCTCTCTCTCTCTTCCTCATTCTGTGTATACGACTCTCTCTCTCTCTCTCTCTTCCTCATTCTGTGTATACGACTCTCTCTCTCTCTCTCTCTTCCTCATTCTGTGTATACGACTCTCTCTCTCTCTCTCTCTCTTCCTCATTGTGTGTGTGACAATCTCTCTTTTCTTCAATGTACATGAGTCTCTCTCTTCGTCACACTGTGTAACTCAGTGTCTCTCTTTATTGTATGTGCATTGGTGTGTTTATTTTGTTTTTTTGTTTTATTTGTGGTCAGTGGTCATTATTTTCTGATTTTCTATATGTCGTGTCCCTTCAGGATGCGGGCGATCATGGCTCTCTACAATTCTTTTTAGATTTGTAAACAAAGAAGAGCGTACTGAACTGTTACGTGATATCTGTCCTTCTATGTGGCAGTGAATGCTGGACAATCTCCTCAAAGGTGAAGAAGGCACGTGAAGCAACAGAAATGTTGTTCTACAGAAGGATGCTGAGAATACTATGAATCAAATATGTGAGCAACGGTGAAGTTTTAGGGAAAATGTAAACAAAAAGGAAACTTATACTTAACATCAGGAAGAGACAGTTGAAATTTCTAGAACATGTAATGAGGAAAGGAGGCTTGGAAAATCTGATACTCACAGGACAGATTGAAGGCAAGAGAGACAGAAGAAAATAGCACATGACATACTTAGTGAGTTTGAGTAAATGGATTGCAAAACAGGGTTTAAGAGAAGTAACAGACAAACTTTCTTAAGAACTACAAAGGAAAGGAAATTGTGGAGAGCTATGATCACCTATGTCCTGATGGCACACAGCATAGAAAGATGATTTTTTTTTCAGAATCTTCTAACTCATTGTTCTGACGAACAGAAAGTGAGGGTCTAGTTTAGCATTATACTTAGATTATAAATTAATCCTCTCACTAGTTTTGTTTAATTTGGGGGGGGATTTTTATGGAAAAAAACAGACTCTTGATGAATTATAGTAAAATAAACTTTAAAAAAATAAGTTACCTTATAGAAGATGTGTCAAAAAAACTTTTACAAATCATGCCAAAACAAGGACAAGTATGTATGCTGATACCTGGATCATCTCTGACAGTCTGTAGAATGTGTTCTACATGATCAGCTATACGAGTGGATCTTGGTCTTCCCCAATCCATAGTTTTTGGTGTGACAGATACTGTCTCAGTAACGCAGTGATAAACAGCAACAAAGGTTGGATGACTCACCTGCCTTCAGTCTGAAGAACGCAATCTAATACAGCTATGCAACCTTGCGTCCATTACTATTCGTACAGCCATATGTAAAAGTCATATCTACTTGCACATGATATGAATATACTGCCAATGTTAAACAGAAAACTTCTCAGTTAATTCACTTCTATACACGTTAAAGAGGAAGCATGGTGGGGTAATGTATAGCGGCTCAGATTGTGGAATCAGAGAGCAGAGTTCGAATTCCACTCAAATCCATTACATTCACTTACGTGCTAATACCCTTGGGAAAGATATGAATCCTCTTCTTCTCCCTCCAGTAAATAGTCTTGGGTGGCAACTGGTCTAGGAGAAGGACAACTCTGAATTCAAAACCTGATCTTCCAGGTTGGGGGATGTACAGTAGGCTAACAACCTACTCACTTAAAAATTGGCTTGTTATACGAACCACCGCAATATCTTGCGACCCTATGTTTGTCAAGGAAATTAAAGTCATATATATATATATATATATATATATATATATATATATATATATATCGTGTATTGAACAGTAAATACAAGAGAAGAGTGTTACACGACTTGGGAGTGTGTGTCGGTTGACCAGCGTTCAGTCTATATCACTGTTATATTTAACGCCCCCCCCTTCCCACGTGGGTTGTATGTAACACAAGGCCGAGTTTACCGTGGGTTCTCCCAGCCCGTAGGCTCGACCAAAAATATTCCCTTCGAACCCGCATAAACGGGTTCAGGGCCTGTCTACCACCCCGGACGAAACTTTGCCCTTCGGCAAAGCCTCGTACGGGTTCCTCTCTGCTCAAGGCAGAGAGTTTGACAATAATGAACGGTCTATATCATCGTTCCCCCGAGGCTTATTTTCCTACTAATTTTATAGTAAGTGGAAGAGTCCACAATAGACTCATTGGAGGGAAGACACCACAACACACCTCTTTTCAGCCTGACTTTGCATGGAGTCTTTTTTTTTTTTCAATAATTACCACACAATAATTTATTCAACCAAAAAATAAATAAATAAAATCAGCAACAACCACTCTGAAAAAAAGCTATATACAAGTATTACGTTCACAATTGTTTTCTTTTTTTTTTTCTTTTTTTTAGATTTACGACACGCATTTCACGTGTTAACAATAGTCTCTAGTCATTATTCCTAAATAATGAAAAAAAATGGATAACTTTTGCTGGTAAATTATAATGTTAACAATTTCCAATAATCCAATGAGTATTATGCTTTTCTGGTAATTCAAAGTTCATAAGTGAAAAGAAGGCTTTTTTTCTCATTTTTCCCCTTTTCCTGTAGTCATGGTATGAAATGAAAGATGTTCAATATCTTTTTCTTTTCGGCTTAACTTCTAAAGGTTCCGTAAACTTTCTTTTTCTTTTGGGCCTTCTGAGCTCTGGTACCGATTACGGTATTAGAACCTCAAACATGTCAAAGACGACGTCCATAGTGTCATTTTCTATGTGATCCCTGTCGACTACTCTTTCACACTGTCTTCTGATTTGGTTTACATGACGTTTATGTATGAACTTCGGTCCTTGAAACATGTAAATCATGTTACCAATTTGTTTGTATGTTATACCTATCTTCCAGTGAGATTTGTTATTCGCAAATACACGAAAATAAACCCTTTCACCGATCTTAAAGCGCTTTTTAAGCACTTTATTCTTATTACCCGCTTTTGTTTCATTCGGAAGGAATTTGTCACCGATTTTATTTTCCTAGTAAACATGACCCCCGCTAGCGTCTTGGCACATGGAGCACTACTATTAGGAGTTACCCGATAGACCTGCAAAAACTGCTGTATAGCCGTATCGGTGGGAGTACCTCTCGCCTTCCTCAGTGCTCTCTTAAAAGTATCCACAAAACGCTCTGTTTGTCCATTACTTTTCAAGTGATATGGCGCCGTGGTAACATGTTTGATCAGGAATGACTGGCAAAAATCCTTAAATTCACACGATGTAAACTGTGGGTCATTGTCTGTTACAATACAGTCAACGACTCCGAAACGGGCAAATAGCTCGTGTAAAAACTTGACTGTTACTTCCGCGGTTGGCTTCTTGCATTTCAATACTTCTGACCACTTGGAATGACTGTCAACTGATACGAGGTAGTAAAAACCATCAAGTGGTCCAGCGAAGTCAATATGTATCCGCGACCGCATACGGTCGGTTTTAGGCCAGGGATTGAATTTTATCGGGGGTGCCAAAGCACATCCTTTGCCGTGTTTTCAATATCCTTGTCCATGTTGGTCCAGTAGAGACATAACTCCTCATCAGACTCTTCATCCTTGAAGTTCTCGGATGGCCAACATCGAATTAGTGTTCTATTCTGGAGTGTAGATGGGATTACTACTCTGTCTCTGTACATTAATATGTCGTTACAGAGTGAGTAAACTTCTGCAATACTCTGGACTTTGCTTTTTAATTTGTCCTTTATTTCCTTTATGAAGTCATCCTCGGACGCTTTGTCTATTATTGCGTTGATTGTAATTGGAAGCTCCCTGACAGTATTGCACAAGGTACTTTTTACGTCGACCTTTGTTCTTTTGGAAGCAATGACTGTCTTTCAGAGGTTCAGCATATTTAAGTATCAATCTCGATAATCCATCTGCATGACAAATTTTAGTGGATGGAAGAAACTCCATTTTGTAATTATAATTGAGAAGGGTTCCCCATCTTTGCAGTCTATTAGCAATATGTGTTGACAGGCTCTTTTTTGATCCAGAGATAGTAAATGCTCTTCTTTTTAATATAAACTGTGAGAGACGCCCATTCGCTATATTCAACCTTTTCCAGAATTCCCATTTCCTCAAGTCGATTCAATTCTTCATCAATTTGAATTAAGGGAACAAATGAAACGTTACGTTTTTTTTTTTTTCTTAAAAACTGGGTTTACGTCTAGCTTTAACTCAAACTTAGCAGACATTTTTGTGCATTTTGCTAGTTCTCCGCTGAAAACGTCGGGAATTTTTCTAAGTTCACCTTTTAACTTTTCTGCTTCGTTAGTCAAATTTTCAACTTTTTGACATAATGAGTTAATAGGCATATCCCAAAGTTTAAAGTGTTCTAACCAATCAGTCCCGAACAGATTACTTGTATTCTTCATAATATACGCCTTAAGTTTTAATGTTTTACCTTTGAACGACACGTTCGTTATAAGTTCGCCCATAAACTTAATAGTGTCGCCAGTTACTTCTTTAGATATTCGGTTCGTTCTTTACAAAGTCGGCTTACCCAATTTCTTCCATGTTTGATAATTAATTATGGATAAGTCTGAACCCGAATCAAGCTGTAGCCTTATATTTTTGTTAAATATTTGTACTTCAATATATTTCCTGAGGTTACTACATTCTGTTTCATCAGACTTGGTAATTTTTACAAAACTTATTGTCTTTCTTTTTGTGTCCCACTTTATCGCAATTAAAACATTTTTTTATCTTTAAAAGGACAATCTCTATACTAATGTAATTGACCACACCCGAAACATGGTCTTGACGGCAAAGTAACTTTAATATTTTTTCGTTGGCCCTTTTTAATTTTTCTTTGGCGTATTTTTTTAATATGAGTCACGCCACTCTGTTCGATGTCTTTCGAATCCTCTCTGACGCTCACGAAACGTTGGCAATCTTCGGCAATTTGCTGTAAAGTTACGTCGGGCTCGTTTCCAAGCTTGTTGAGCACCCTGCGACGTATTTCAGCGTCTTTTGCTAGATAAAAATCAGGCATCTAAAATTATTGGCGCTTAACTCTGCCAATTTGAAATCATCACAGTGTTTATTGACTACACTCACGAAAGTAGAATAATCTTCGTCTTCTTTGCGGGTGAGATTCATGCATTTCCAACGCTTGTGGAACAGTGACGTCTTTGGACTGAAAAATTCTGTTAACGATTGAACCGCCTCTTTAAATTTGAAGTCGCTGGTTTCTTAGGCAAAATATATTTAACAAACTTAGTATATTCTGCCGTGCCTAATTTCCTGAGGAGTATGCGAACCTTTTTATGATCAGCCCAATTTGCACAATCCGTATTGTATAACTCCTCGTAACGTTTAAAGTACGAAGCGAACGTAATTTCATTTTCAGGTACGTACGTTTTCAATCGCACTCCATATAGCATTTTGAGAGAACGCGTTTTCGCTAGCCTCATTTTGACTTTTGTTGGATAAGTCCTTCTGCTCATTTTGTGTTTGAAGGAGTATTTCTACAAGCTTCTATTGTCTAACCAAAATTTCTAGGTACAGTTTTTTTTTTTATTTTCTGCTTGTTCTCGTTGGAATTTCTCTTGTCTCTCTTGGTATTTTTGCTCCAACAGCAAATGTTGTTCCTGATGGTGTTTTGCTTGTTCTCGTTGGAATTTCCCTTGTCTTTCTTGAAATTTGCTGTTGTTCCTGTTGGTGTTTTTCATAACTCTAGCATTGCACTTTTAAATTTGTCCATTTTAATGCGGTGGTACGAAAAATTAAGAAATGAAGTGCGAGAATTCTTTTTCAGAAAAATTTAAAAGTGAGAGAGGGGATAAATTTTTACTTTACCCTATTAGTGAAAACAATAAGTCTGTTTGACTTATACAGTTCATCTACTGACTTGTTGGAAAAGAAAAAAAAATAATAAGGTTTACCAACCTTCTTTCCAAACACTGAATTGATCTTGTAGAAATGGTATTGTTTTGCGGAGTTTTTTTTTTCCACTGACAGTGTTGTATTTAACGCTGGATATCCTTTTGCTGTAGAGTTTTGTGTAGAATTCCTTTCATCACCAGTGTAGCAGACACTGGTAAATAAAAAGCTTTTATGATTTAACACGAAGTTCGATTCTTCGAATCCTTCATCGCTAAGATGTTGTGACCAAGTAAATGGTTAAGAAATAACAAGACAAGAGGTTGCAGATAAATCATGTATTGAACAGTAAATACAAGAGAAGAGTGTTACACGACTTGGGAGTGTGTGTCGGTTGACCAGCGTTCAGTCTATATCACTGTTCCCCCGAGGCTTACTTTCCTACTAATTTTATAGTAAGCGGATGAGTCCACAATAGACTCATTAGAGGGAGAACACCACAACAATACACACACACACGTTAAACATTGAAGACAGGCTAACCACAAATGTACATGAATGACAAATGTAACACAGTATCATCTACCGTAAAATTTCTTTAAACTTAAGTCAAAAATGAAGGATTTGCAGACATCTGTTCATATGGATTTTTGTCCTTTTTTTTTTTTGGTGTGAGGAACCACTCTCAAAGTTTGTAAAAGTTTTTTTTTTTGACACACCCTGTATAAGGTAGCTTATTTTTTTAAATTCATTTTACTATAATTCATCAAAAATGTGTTTTTTTCCCCACAAAAATAAAAGTTTTTCGATTTTAGTGAGAGGATTAATTTATACTGCTAAACTAAAAAGTAGCAAAAGTATTTTTCATACACCCTTGTATATTTTTAAAAAATATGTCTCGTGTTTAAAAGCCTTGAGACTCACTGTCAATTTAAATTTTCCACCATGAAGGGACATGGCTTTTAAAAAAACTGTTGCTTACACACTGAGTATCTCTACTCGATTAATTTTATCTCAGTAAATAAGAGGTGAGTTCAAACTTCATTGGGTGCTCCATAACTGTTGACCTGTGTTCTTTAGTTTAATGGGACATTAATTTAATGTTCTTTTGGTCAGGTCGTAGATCTGCCAGTCAAAAAGATGTAAAGCTCAATTCAGTGTAACCATGGACGTTACATTTAGTTAATAAAGTCTTGAGCAGAATCCTTACCCTTTAAGCCAGATGCAATCTGAAAATAAGCAGAGTGGCTTAAGAAAACGAAATACCATTTTGTTACATGGATGTAATCATTCTTTCTCATTTTAGACATAATAATCATTTCAGATTATGATAAACTTTATTTTCAATAGATTGTGCTTCGATCCAGACAGTAAGATTGCAACATAGTGATTGGATATATATGCTTTTTTTTCTTCAATAGGTAAAAATATTTGTAAAGGTTTCAGCCTTTCAACAGAAACACACCTAAGAATTTTTTTTTCAATTTTTTATATTGATAATGATTAAGCTCTCCAGATGATTAGTATCAAAAAGAGTTTTTTTCATTTTCTAAATTTGAAGTGGGGAGTCAATTTGCTATATAAAGTCATTGTAAATTGATCCCTCTACACAATCCAAAAGAAAAGGGAAATAATAATAATAATAATATAAAACTCCTCAGGATAGAGTGGGCCAATATTCACACTGGAAAATCTTTGACTTTTGCAGGAAGGAAACTGCAAAAGATGATTATGAACACCACCCAGACTTGATTACAGACATAGGAACTGTAATAATTTTATGGTACTTTATAATACACACAGACGGAACAATCAAAGATAATTGCCCAGATATAGTAATCAAAGACCACAAAAACATAATTTGCTTTCTTATTGACATTGCAGTCACTGCAGACTGCAATGTATCTTTCAAGATCTTAAAAAAAAAAAAAAAAAAAACTCTCAAAATACAAAGATCTTGAAGTAAAAATCTCAAAAATATGACAGCAATAATTCGAGCTGGATTTGATTGGAATAGGTTTTGACTGACTTGCTGAAGGAATCCCTGACAGCCAATGCCTTAAAGAAATACAGAAAAATTGTTCTCACAAGTGCAGATTACACATTACAAAGGGCTTTATCTATGTAAAATGTATGTGATCTTAAGTTGTTTTATTTTGTTTTCATTTTTTTTTTAACAAAAATATTCAGTGAAAACTGTCATGATGCCTTAGGTTTCTAGTTGGAGCCCAGAAGGAAATTGAGTATACAACAGAAATCAAAAGAAATAAATAATAATAATAAAAATGACAATAAAGGGAAAGTTAAATAAGAATATGCCTTAAATATACTTTTCATGTGTTCTTGTAAATTATTTGAATTTTTGTCTGTAAACATTACATTAACATCTTTTTAAAAATATTAATGTGAAATTATTTGAAATTTCGTAAGAATATTTTTTATCATATATGATGATTTTTTTTTCTTCTTTTGTGGAGGGGAGTAAATACCAAGTGTAGTATCTGTTCTCCTCATCTTTAATGGTAATATTAGCCGTTTCCTTATGAATTCAGCATTCATTGACCAAACAGCCTGAGTTACCATCAGCTGAAATTTAAAAAAATTTTCTTTTAAAAGAGTTTTTCAGGAAATTAAATTTCTTGACGCCACTATTATTGCTCTTTCCAGTATTGATGTTAACCTTTTTTTTTTTAAAGTAGCCATTTCAAAATGATGAGACCTTGCTGCCAATCTAGTACTGCACTTAAATTCGTAAAGTCGTGTTACCAAGGTGGAACACTCATAAGAACTATTTGCCATGAAAATATTCATAAAAAAAGGGGCAGGGAAGCCATGTTAGGCTTAAGTTTATGTTGTCGGAGCACCAGGGATAAAAGCTCCACAGACATTCCACACTACTTTAAAAAAAAAAGGTTATCTTGATTATGTCATTATTTGAACGTGATATCCATTTAGAATATAGGAAAAAATTGATTATTCTCAATATTTTTTTTATTCACTTCACCCTAAACAAGGCAATAAAGCCACTAAGGCGCAATTAGTTACTGAACGGAGAAAAATGTAAGAAAAGGAAAAGCATTATTAAGGTGAGAGAACAATTACAGAACAGTAATTAAGAAGACAGAAGATAACGATTAACATTGCATTTAAATTTTTGAAGATTAAAGATGGATGGAAAACAAGAAGCCTGAAGATAGTTCTACAAGTGAGAAGTGCAAGAGAAGAAACTGTTTGCATAGAACTTACAGTTGCATCTAGCCATTTCAAAATGATGAGACCTTGCTGCCAATCTAGTACTGCACTTAAATTCGTAAAGTCGTGTTACCATGGTGGAACACTCATAAGAACTATTTGCCATGAAAATATTCATAAAAAAAGGGGGCTGGGAAGCCATGTTAGGCTTAAGTTTATGTTGTCGGGGCACCAGGGATAAAAGCTCCTCAGAAGAGTTTCCATGAAAATGTTTGTAGAAAAAGACAGAGGGAAGCCACACCATGCTGGTGAGAAAGTGACTGAAGTCGAGATGCCAAGTCAGGATTGATTCCATTACAGACCTTTCTTTGGATTTTATCAAGAATCTCAAGATAAACAGCAGGAGCACCAGACCAGATATGATGACAGTAGATAGATTTGTAAATGTGCAAGAAATCTGGCAAGAAAAATTCTCTGGCACAACATAGTGAACCAACTTTCCTTGCAATAGATGCAGCAATTGATTCGATGAAGTCACTCCTCATCATGTCATTGGAAAACATGAGTCCAAGAAGGAGTAGAAGTGTTTCTCTCCTTGAGTGTATACATCAGCAATTCTTCTTTTATGCAGGTTTCATTAAAGACAAGGCATTGCAATTAAGCTGTTTGTTTGATTCATCTTTTGTTCATCTATTTCTTTTCTGGACATAGATTGTGTAAAAACTGTTCGATGTGTCCGAGTGCTTTTGGCTATTTTATCAGCCATGTTCAAGGATAGGTTACAGGCACAACGCTAATGGCTAAATACCTCTGTTTAACAGTTACTTGGGTTACAGGCACAAGGCTAACAGCTAAATACCTCTGTTTAACACCAAAGTGCTCTAATGAGCATAGAATTAAATTTAAGAATAATAATGCCTCTTTGAATAGTCCTCTGATGAGCCCAGAATAATTTTGTTTTATCATTTCACCCCAAACAAGATGATAATGCCACTAGGATTCAGGAGGCTACAGGGTGTGAAAGAGAATGAGAAGACTTTAGTGGGGAGAAGTCAGGAAAAGAACAATAAAGGAACTGGATTTAGGAAGATGATTGGCGATTGATGTTGCATTTAAATTTTTAAAGATCATCATCTTGCGGCCACAGCCGAGATTGAACTCACAAATACTTTGATTGGTGTAGTTCATAATCTTGTCAAATAGCTGAATTCTTGATGCTTTGCTAGGGCTATCAAGGGTGTTTTTATCGTGACACCATCACTAAATGGATTGCCAACCAATGCTCAGAGAGACTCCATTCACCCTCCTCTAAGAGCAGGTTTGAATTCAGAGTTTTCCTTCTCCTAGACCAGTTGCCATCCAAGGCTATAGAACCCAGTCTGTCCTGCTATTTACCCATAGCTGGAGGGAGAAGAAAGAGGATTCACACCTTTCCCAAGGGTGTTAGCACGTAAGTGAATGTAATGGATTCGACTGGAATTTGAACTCGGCTCTCCGATTCCTCAATCCAAGCCGCTATCCATTACTTCACCGTACCTCCTCTAAAGATTGTAGGTGGCTGGGAAGCAAGAAATCAGAAGGGAATTCCACAGACAAGAAGTGCGAGAAAAGAAACTATTGGAATAGACTGACAGTTGCATGTAGATGGTTCAATGGTGAGACCTAGTTGCCAATCTAGTAGCATGCTTAAATTCATCTGCAGTCAAGTCATTAAGGAAAAAATTATGATCCTTCTTCATGTACTGTGTCCTCTGAGGATGTAGGCGATCATGTCTCTTCACAACTTCCTGTCCCTTGTAGCTCTTAATAAATTATGATTACAGATCAAGACAATATTACAGGATAAAGAAACACCTAATCTCCTGATGATCCTAGAATTAAATCTTTGATTATAAAGAATTAACTTATTATAATTACAATTTTTGGTTATATATATAGTTTTTTTTTTTTTACCAAGTGATAGGTGCCTGTTATATGCCAGTTTTCTTGCGTTTTTTTTTTTACTCAATTAACCCCAAGGAAGGTGATAATGCCACTAAGGTACTGTGAAGCGGAAACCCAATCCCAAACAGATAACAAGGGATAAAAGTCTACTCATGTTCAAAAGACAGGGGAGGAGACGTTAGAAGTATAGAGTTGAAGTAGACTTTAGAAGGAAGCGGAAACCCAATCCTAAACCAAAATAAACCTTCTAAACAGGGTAGACTTTAGAAGGAAGCGGAAACTCAGTAAACCTTCTTTACTCCTGTTCAAAAGACCTGGGAGGAGGCGTTAGAAGCATAGAGTTGAAGTAGACTTTAGAAGGAAGCGGAAACTCAGTCCTAAACAGGGAACAAGGGATAAACATTTACTCCTGTTCAAAAGACAGGGGAGGAGACGTTAGAAGTATAGAGTAGAAGTAGACTTTAGAAGGAACAGGAAACCCAACCCTAAACAGGGAACAAGGGATAAACCTTCTACTCCTGTTCAAAAGACCAAGGAGGAGTGTGAATCAGACAATAGGTGAACATATCTACTTTGAACCAATGGCAACTTTTAAAATAATTGACAAGTATTTTCAGTTAATACTTTTCTTTTTTTTTTATTCTTTATCATTTTCTAATTACTACAGAACACAATTCAAATAGATTAATCCAGACAGACTGCTTGCTGAGTGATAAACACCCAGCTTCGTGTCAGTTATCAAATCAATTCACATAGATAATTCTGTAAACAATGAATTTGACATAATTACATTGAATATTTCTTTCTGAATGTTTTTTGTTGGTTTTTCATTGAGAGTTGGTGGGAACTTTCAAACTGAATGACTGGCCTCATATAAACAATAAGTGAACTAGACTTAAATTACCTGAAGCAAGATAAATTCTATTCAAAATTGACAATGGATACAAGCCTCGATTGGACACTTCAGTTCATTTAACCTTTCCAAAACTGACCAGAAACAAGTATGTCCCACATTCATGAACAATGCGCAAACATAGAACAGTCAAAACAGCCTTGTGGATAAATCTTGTTACTGTACTGCAGAAGTCAAAAGCATTTTAGCTAATTCGTGAAAAGCTTTCTCTGTGTACGTGCTGGGACATAGTAGAATAGTGAAGGGAAAATGGAGAGTTGGAAAGTTTCTTTTTAAATTTCACTGCAGTCCAGTCTGTTCAGTAATTCTATGCATTATTTTGTTATTCAGACAAATAGCCCAATACTCAATGTTTTGGCAGACATGTTCTTGATAGTGTTCTCTTCTGTGTGAAATAGCTTATTCTTAAAATTGTCTGGAGGAATAACATCTCAGAATGTATCCATCTTATAACTTTTATTAAGTGTCAGATCCACTATTTACATTATTCGGACTATTGTCCTCATCTTTGCCGCCATATTTATTACAATGTTTCGGCCGTTGTATGCTCTGGCCTTCTTCAGGAATGTCGAACTTACTTCCCCAAAAACATTTATTAGTCAAGTACATAGTCACAATTGTTTTTAACAACAGTCTCCCATCAAGCTTGTTGGTACACTATTTACATTATTCGGACTATTGTGCTCATCTTTGCCGCCATATTTATTACAAGTTGTCAGTTGTATGCTCCGGACTTTTTCAGGTGGTTGGAATGTTGAACTGAACCCTTTATTTTGCTTGCTGGGTTCCACGTGCCATATTTAATGGATGTCAGTTGTCAGTTATCTCCTGTTAATTCCCTTTTGTAAGTTCTCCACTGCCTTAACAAGGTATTGAACTCACATTGTCTTGGTCCTGTCACTGGATGTAACCAATGCCTTTTTCCACTGTGCCATGTGTCCTTGAGGACATCCATTAAACATGGCATATAGAACTAGAACAGTCTACCCCAGTGAGTGAAATAAAGGGTTCAGTTCAACATTCCAACCACCTGAAGAAGGTTGGAGCATACAATGGCCAAAACGTTGTAATAAATATGGTGACAAAGATGAGGATAATAGTCCGAATAATGTAAATGGTGTACATAATACCTCATCTCAGAAATATAGACAGATACTGAGTGTCAGATCCATTTCAAAAAACTGAACATAGAATAGTACCTTTGCCCAATACTGCAAATTGCTTTTTTCTTCTTTTTATTTATTTATGTGCCGTCTCCCTTCGGGATGTAGGCGATCATGGCTCTCCACCTCCTCCTGTCCCTTGTAGCTCTCAATAACTTTTGTCTTTTTCTTATTTCTCCCAGATCCTGTTCTGGTATCCACTTGCTTAAGCCCATTAAGTATGTCACGCATTTCTTTCCCTTGACACTCTTTCTCTCTATCCACCTTGTGAGTATCAGATTTTCCAAGCCCTCCTTTCTCATTGCATGTCCCAGAAATTTCAGCTACCTCTTCCTGATGTTAAGTATAAGTTTCCTCTTTGTTTGCATCCTCTCCAAAACCTCATTTCTTTGTTACCAATGTAATACTCTGCCTAGCTTTTGGAATGCGTCTTTGACCATCCCAATATGTCTTCAGATCTCAGCATCACCCTTTGCTACTAATAATAATTGCTATTAATCATCTGAGAGACCCCTTTCTACCTTCCATCACCATAGATGATGCTACCCTCTAGGAAAGTGACTCGTTCGCCTTCTTGGGCTAACATTCTCTGATAAAATGAAGTGGAAAGAATATATTGAATCCATTGCTAGGTCAGCTGCAAAGGAAGTTACTTCACTGTTTCAGAGACAATTTTTCTCTCCATAATCTATCATATATATCTATAACTTTACCAATCACCCATGCTTAGGATATTACTGCCACATATGGACTAGTACTCCTGCTATTTACCTTGAGCTCCTTGATAAAATCCAAAGAAGAATCTGCAATATTATTGGTCCTGTTCTGGTGGCTTGGCTTCAGTCACTTTTCCACCCCCATAAGGTTGCGCCTCTCTCTGTCTTTTCTATAGATACTTTCATGATAATTATTTAAATGAAACTTCACTATGGTACTTAGAGTTTTTGAATTTAAGCACAGTACTAGACTAGCATCAAGATCTCATCAATTTACAATTGAGCTAGTTAGATGTAGCCATACATTCTATGCTAACAGTTTCTTTTCTCACACTTCTCCCTTGTGGAACTCTCTTTTGTGTCCATGTTTTCTAGCCAACTTTTCTGTAAAAATTTAAATACAATGTCAAACGCTATCTACTGTCCTCCTCATTACTATTTTATCTTCCTGCTCATTATTAATGTTTCTGTTCCTAATTCTTTCACACCCAGTAAACGTTTATTACTCTAACATGTTCTGCTTTTATTAAAACTTCACCAGAGAATGAGATATGGAGAAAAAAAAGAAAAAACATTTTATTTTTTTGTCATTTGATTTTAATTGGTTAATCAGGTTTCATGTGCATTTGTCTTAAAGAAAACCTTTGAATAATTTTCGGTGTTCTGAATTCAAGGAGACATGATGGATCCGTTTGAAGTTCCAAGGAATTATCAGATTCCCAGCCCAACTGAAAACCTGTAAATATTGATTTATGTATGTAAGTGTATAATAAACCTAGTTTGCCAAATTATAAAAAAAACACTGGAAGGCTTAGGGCCATGTAGTGTTGAAACACTAGTTCCCATATGATCACCGAAGTTAAGCAACATTGAGCCTGGCTAGGTGACTTCTTGGGAATACCAGGTGCTGTAAGCTTGAATGTGTAGGTGGTGTAATGGATAATGTCTTGGAATTGTTAATTGGAGAGCAGAGTTCCAATTCCAGTCAAGTTATATTCACTTATGTACAAATACCATTGGGATAGGTATGAATCAACCACTTCTTACCCCAGCTATGGGTTAATTAGTAAAATGTATCACTAAAACCATTATCTTAAAAACATAATTTTTACAATCTGAAAATATTTTCTGGCTTTAAATAACCTGAAAAAGGTTGGTAAGCCGTAGAAAACGATTCAATCAATCAATAATTAACTGGCTGGAATATGTGATAAGCTTGCCTACATGTCCTCCCCTTTTCTCTCTTCTCTTCCTTTCATTCCATTTCTCTCTCCTCCTCTTCTCTTCTCATTCCATCTATCTCTTTCTTCTCTCTCTCCATCTCTTTCTCTTCTGCATGTCCTCTCATTCCATCTCTCACACTCTTCTCTCCTTCCATTTCTCTCTCTCATCTCTTCTCACTCCATCTTTCTCTCTCCTTTCCTCATCTCTTCTCATTCCCTCTTTCTCTCTCCTTTCCTCATCTCTTCTCACTCCCTCTTTCTCTCTCCTTTCCTCATCTCTTCTCACTCCCTCTTTCTCTCTCCTTTCCTCATCTCTTCTTATTCCCTCTTTCCTCCTTTCCTCATCTCTTCTTATTCCCTCCCTCTTTCTCTCTTCTTTTCCTCATCTCTTCTCTCATCCCTCTTCTTCATCTCTCCTTTCCTCATCTCTTCTCCTCCCTCTCTCTCTCCTTCCTCTCCTTTTCCTCATCTCTTCTCTTCCTCCCTTCTCTTTCTCTCTCCTTTCCTCATCTCTTCTCCTCCCCTTTCTTTCCTTTCTCTCCTTTCCCTCATCTCTTCTCTTATTCCCTCTTTCTCCCTCCTTTTCCTCATCTCTTCTTATTCCCTCTCTCTTCTCTCTCCTTTCCTTTCTCTTCTTCTCCTCCCTCTTTTCTCTCTCCTTTCCTCATCTCTTTTCTCTCCTTTTCCCTCTTTCTCTCTCTTTCCCTCATCTCTTCTCCTCCCTCTCTCTATTCCCTCTTTCTCTCTCCTTTCCTCATCTCTTCTCACTCCCTCTTTCTCTCTCCTTTCCTCATCTCTTCTCACTCCCTCTTTCTCTCTCCTTCCTCATCTCTTCTCCTCCATCTTTTTCTCTCTCCTTCCTCATCTCTTCTCCTTTCCATCTCTTCTTTCTCTCTCCTTCCTCATCTCTTCTCACTCCATCTTTTCTCTCCTTCCATCTCCTCATCTCTTCTCTCTCATCTCTTCTCCCATCTCTCTCCTTCCTCATCTCTTCTCACTCCATCTTTCTCTCTCCTTCCTCATCTCTTCTCACTCCATCTTTCTCTCTCCTTTCCTCATCTCTTCTCACTCCATCTTTCTCTCTCCTTCCTCATCTCTTCTCACTCCATCTTTCTCTCTCCTTCCTCATCTCTTCTCACTCCATCTTTCTCTCTCCTTCCTCATCTCTTCTCACTCCATCTCTCTCTATTCCTCATCTCTTCTCACTCCATCTCTCTATCTTCCTCATCTCCTCTCATTCCATCTTACTCTCTTCTCTCTTTCCATCTCTCTCTCTCTCTTTCACATGTCCTCTCATTCGTTCTCCCTATTTCTCACTCCTCCCATTCCATTTGTGTCCCTCTTCTCCCCTCATTCTACTTCTTGCCCTTTCTTTCTCCTCTTATTCCATCTCTCTCTTCTCTCATTCCATCTCTCCCCCTCTTCTCTCATTCCATTTCTCTTTCTCATCTCCTCTCACTTCATCTTTCTCTCCCTGTTCCTCATCTCCTCTCATTCCATCTCTCTCTCTCCTTGTTCCATCTTTCTCTTTTCTCTCTTACCATCTCTAACTCTCTCTTTCATGTGTCCTCTCATTCCTTCCATTCCATTTTTCTTCTTCTCCTCTCGTTCCATCTCTCTCTCTCTCTCTTCCTCTTTTCCTCTCGTTCCATCTTTCTTCCTTTCCTCCTCTCATTCTATCTATCTCTCTTCCTTTTCTTCTCTCATTCCATCTTTCTCTCTCTCCCTCCCTCTTCTCCTCTTGTTCAATCTCTCTCTCACTCTGTCCTTCTCGTTCCATTTCTCTTTTCCTCCGACCTTCTCGTTCCATCTCTCTCTCTCTCTTCCTCTGTCCATCTCGTTCCATCTCTCTCTCTCTCTCTCAATTCCTGTTGCTCAAAAGTATCAAACTGACTTAATTTCGCCTTGTGTACCCATGGATACTTGGGTGGAAACCTGCCCTCTGGTTGAGATCACCCATAAAGTCCCACATTTTTAGCAACTTGGCAACACCAGATATAAGCAATCCATTTTTGGTTTATTTTTTTTGTGTGTGCCAACCAGAGTATTATGTTATGAAAAAAATACTTCTTATATAAGAGTTCAAACCTATCATCAAAGTTGAAAACCGTCCCATTTGATGCTCAAGAATTATGGTAACTCTACCTGTGACGGTTTTAGTTTCCATGGAAATTAATAGGTGGCATTACTTTCAAAGTGTCCATGAGAAAATACTGGAAGATTTGATAGAAATACATCCTTGGCTGCTCAATAGATTTAGGCTAAAAATCCGTTTGACTTGATAACCAGTGGCTATTAGCCAATTGATTTGTTTATCCTCCTGGTAAAAACAATCCCATTTCAACAACTCTTTATTGAAAATTCTTCTTTAGGTTGAATGAATGTCAAAAGAAATATGGCAATAGTTAGAGAAAACTTTAGAGTGATTTTATTATCTCTAATGCCAGGAGAGCTCAAAAGTTAATTACAGTCAATTGAAAAAAAAAATTCTATTAATCCATTAACTTTTTTTCACATTCAGATATTTAAAAAAAAAACTGTTTTTTTTATCTAATTGGCAAAACCAAAATGGATGTTGTGAGAGAAAGAATAATGGATTTTCTTTATCACTAATTCCAGAAGAGCTTGAAAGTTAATTTCTGCCAATTTCTCTTCGGATTGGATTTCTAGGATAAGTCATCATCATTATTATTTACATTAAGACTAATGTACTCATATTATTTTATTTTTTTATTTTTATTTTATTTTTTTTATTTTATTTTATTTTTTTTTAAGCATTTCACCTCAAGGTGAGAAGCCACTAGGATGCAAGGGGTTACAGAAAATTTGGAGCAAGATCAGATAGGAGTGATAGAAGAAAGGATGAGGAGAAGGATAGTGGATAGATCAAGGCAACTGGAGATGTCGATTGACATTACATTTGAATAGCTGGAGATTATAGCTCTCAGGGAAACTGGAATAGAGAAGGGAGTTCCATATGCGAGAGGTGTGAGACATGAAGTTATTGGAGTAGAAGAGACGGCTACATTTAGGAGTTTCGACAGTGACGGGGTGAGAGCGGGATGCAAGCCTTGTAGGGCGCTTGAACTCCTGAAGTCTGGGAACCAGCAAATGCAGCTCCTTGGAGCAATTGCCATGAAAGTATTTGTAAAAAAGACAGAGAGAGGCGACGGCGCGTCTGTGAGAAAGTGACTGTAGATGAGATGCCAGAGCAGGGCCAATTATATTGCATATCGGCCTTTGGAGCCTATCAAGAACCCCGAGGCAAACAGAAGGGGCTCCAGACCATATATGGCAGCAATACTCCATGCAAGGGTGAATGGTTGATTTGTAGATTTGGAGGATCAATTCCGGGGAGAAAATTTTGCTGGCGCGCCACAGGGAGCCAAATTTCCTTGCAGTGGACGAAGCAATTGACTCAATGTATTTGTTCCATCTCAGGTCAGCAATCAACATGAGACCAAGCAGCCGCAGAGAGTTGCTCTCAAGAAGTTGAGCGTCAGACATTCTAATGGGGAGCAGGGAAGGATCTCTGTAGTAATTAATAGAGAGCAGTTTTGTTTTTGAAGGATTAAAGCTGACCAGCCAATTCCTGTCCCAGTTCACAAGCGATTGGAGGTCCTTTTCGAGACACACGGCCAAGTTAGTTTCATCAGTGACACTAGATTTGTTTTTGAGGCAGGAGTAAATTGTGGTGTCATCCGCGTAGATGCCAACTTGGGAATTTATTGTGTCAGGAAGGTCATTTATGAAGATAAGGAATAGAGTGGGATCCGAAAAGCATTCTCAGTCTTCACCCACTATCCTTGCGTATAATATATTGTCTTTTGTACCTAAATTTGTATTACTATTGGATGGCCCCCAAAAGGTTATTTTTAGAGGCCACTAGCAGTAGAGCCCGGCGTTGCCCGGGGATGTAACAGTAAGAGATAGATCAAGTATTGAACATCATAAAGACTGAAAAGTAAAATTGACAAAGATTATTGTTTAAGGTTGACGGACACGCATGTCTTAATTAGTTTTTGGGTTTTTTACAAATTGGTCAAACTGAAACAAAAACATTGTTTTCAATCGTTATGAGTCTATCGATTGAATAGAATTTTATTATAAACAATTCTCTTGTAAATGGAATTTTTAAAGCATTCTGAATGTAAAAATAAAGAAAAAAGTGTGCAAGACAATAAGAAAGACTACCTGCCAAAAAAAGTGAAGTTTTGTTGAAATCAGTTGAAAAATGTAGGAAATCCGATCCCATATATAAATGAACACACACACACACACACACACACACACACAACCTGTGATTTATAATGAGTATAACTCGATATGAGTTGTCCCCCTTTCACTCTGGCAACAAAATTTTGTTTTATCATGTTTTCAAATTGATTTCATGCAAAAACAATTGTTTTTTTTCCAATTTTGGCACTGTCAGAATGACCACAAGGTAATTTTACGTAGTCCTGTGAAGTTTTGTTGAAATCGGTTGAAAAATGTAGGAAATCCGATCCAATATATAAACATACAGACACACACACAATCTGCATTTTATAATAAGTAAGATTAGTTTTAACCAAAATAAAAACAGCACTTTGATGTTTTATATTTGTCTGTGACATTTGTTGCTTTTTATGCAGTGGGAATTAGTTTTTTGGGTTTGTTTTTTTTTCTTTCTATTTTTATTTTTATTTTTTTTTTTTTTTGTACAGTTTTCTTTCCCACAAATGAACCAGTTCTCTCAGCAGGCTTTCCTGGCAAGGCGGGTGGCTAGGCACCCAGCAGGATCAAATATATGACCTGTCAAAGTACAAAAGATCCTTTTTGTAGGGCCAATAGCTAGCTAGCCCAATGGTGTACACTGTGCTCCATAGTTAAACATGCAGTTAATGTAGTGATGATACAGGACCACTGGCAGAGAGTTTCTTAGACTGAGGTCAACAGCCAGTGTGGAGAGTTCACCCAATAGAATCAATGACCATATGTCTGTGACAAAAGCAAGCATTCAAGTTGAAGGACATCGGCTGTGGTTTCTCCTGGTGAGGGATGGGCTTCATCAGGTCTACTTGTCCAAAATATACAATGCATAAATGAATAACTCTCTGATTTTCATATTAAGAGGGAACTGGTCAGGGGCTGAGCTGCATAGTGCCACTATGACCACACCCAATTTTGTGACTGATGATGATATCCATGAATATATATATATATATATATATATATATATATATATATAATATATATATATATATATATATATATATATATATAAATAAATATATATATGTATAATTATTTATATATTATATGCGGTACTTATTAGAAAGCGCTCAATATCAGAGATAGAACTATATGTATATGTGTCTGCATACATCGATGTTTGCGTTAGTACGATGAATGACAAAACGACGAAATTTCCCCACCACTTCACAATAACACCAATACACGCAATCTACATAAACCCAAATTTTTAAAACATTAATCAGTTTGTCTGACGATCGCTAAAAGCGTGAAACCCAGGGTCACAAACTCACATCTATCAACCAAATAAATATATATATATATATATATATATATATAGGTAACTATACTTGTTTCAAAAAACCTTCGAATTTTTGATTTGCCAATAATCAAATCAATCTCAAGGGAAAGAAAGGTTTTAAAAAAAGAAAGAGCTAAAAACATGAAAGTCTGTTGAAAAAAATCACACAGATGCAGGTCTGAAGCCCAAAGAAAAAACCCCGATACGAGTAACAACTAACTAACAAAAGAGCTCAATACAACCGTAGAGCAGACCTAGATGAACCTAGTGAACCAGACAAACTTACCCAGGTTTCACCTAAGCGGATCATCAGGGAAAGCTGGGTAGGTTTGTCTGGCTCACTAAAACATATCTTCATTCAAACATGTTTCCTTGAATAATATAGACATATTATGTCTATTTATTTTTATAATAATCCTTTCTTAGTTCTCTAATCAGTTTCTTGATTTTAAGATAAAATTCAACAAGGAAGACAGTTTTTTTATTACCTAAGTACTTTTGATCTCCTACACAGTGGTTAATTACAAAAACAAAGTTATTGTAATTGTCATCTTTGTGATGGTGATTTTTAAAACCACACCTGAACACACTCTGTTTTTATAATTATTTTGTGTATTTACGATTTGGTTTAGTTCATGAGTTGATCTAATACTGTATTTGCAAGGTAAGTATGTGTTTTGGATTCCAGGATGAAATCCGGTCTCAAATGAATGACAAACGCAGGAATGAAATATAGCAAATAAATGTATTGGCATAATAATACAGTTGGTAATACGGTTAGTAGATCCAGAAATGCGGTTGGTAGCAATAATAATATATATACAGTCTGGGAAATTCAGTATCGAAGTATGACTTCCTTCTGAGTCTACGTGCTCACAACTGTGACTCATACAAAGCAGTTACCTGACACTCTTATTCTCTTACTGTTCACTGTATCACTCAATCAGTGTATCTCCCATCTAACTCCCAGGCATTCACCGGCAGCAGTACAAGTACACACTGGTCAAGTCCACTTGTATGAAAAAGGGGTGGACCCCATAACAGTATGGTTAACTGGTAAACCAGAGTGGGGATATGGGATAGGATATGATATGATGGGATGGGGAGAGAAGTGAGACTTATGTATTTTATAGTTCTATACATGTATACAGGTTTGTTGTCTCCAATTATTTTGGGGATTTTTAAGTTGCCCTTTTCTTCATTGTTGACTGTGATCAGTTTATTAATTTTTACTTATAGCAGAGCACGTTCACATGTGTTTTTAAAAATCAACGTTACAACGATCAGATTTACAACAAGTTTGTCTTTGTAATTCACCCCTGAGGATGATCTCCTAGGAGATCAAAAGTACTTGGGTAGGAAAATCTATTAATTACTTGCATTTCATTTCTTACCTGACACAAAAAAAAATTTAATTTTCTGGAAGATTGTCAGTGAAGATTTGCAAGAATAGTCCAAAGTTCAGATGAATCCAAGACATCTTTGAGCATCAATAATGTGCACTGAATATTTCTGCCACACCTGCTCTGGTCCTTCTAATATATCTGAAGATTTCTGACAAAAGTCAGTCTGCGATGTAATCCAACCTGACTTGGCATCTTGAATTCAGTCACTTTCTCAGACATTGATATGGCTTCTCTCTGTCTTTTCTACAAATATTTTCATGGCAACTGTTCTGACATGCTTTCTTTCCTGGTGCTCTGAATATATGAATTTAAGCCTGCTACTAGGTTGGCATCTGGGTCACATTCTTTTAATGTTGAAATAGCTAACTCCAACTGACACTTGACACTGCCACTTTGCAAATGTGGAACTCCCTAACAATTTAATCACTTTCTTTTTAAATGAAGTTAAAGTTAAAATAAAATAAAAGTTTGTAGTTAAGTTTAAATACAATATCAGTTGCCAAGAAGGGTCCAAAGCTGACCTGACATCTCGACTTTCTGACTGACATGATTGGCTTCCCTTGGTCTTTTCTACAAATATTTTGCAATTGTTCTGATGTTGCTTTGAATTTAACCATACTACTAGATTGGCAATTAGGTCTCACTGTTTTACTGTTTAGCTGCAACTGTATGTATTATGAAATTCCTTTCTGGTTCCTTGTTTAGAGAGGAGGCAGTGTGGAGTAATAGTGGATCGGATTGAGGAATTGGAAAGTCGAGTTCAAATTCCAGCCAAATCTATTACATTCACTTATGTACTAATACCCTTGGAAAAGGTGTGAATCCTCTTCTTCTCCCCCAGCTATGGGTAAATAGCAGAACAGACTGGGTTCTATAGCCTTGGGTAGAAACTGCTCTAGGAGAAGGATAACTCTGAATTCAAAACCTGATCCTCCAGGTTGGGGGTTTTACAGTAGGCTAACAACTTACTCACTTAAAAAACCGACTTGTTATAGAAACCGCAATGATAACATGCGGCACTATGTTCCTCAAATTTAAAGGCATAATATATATACCAGATTGGTAACTAGGCCTAACTGTTTTACTGTTACTGTATGTACTATGACATTTCTTTCTGGTTCCTTCCTTTCATGCCAATCTTCAAAAATTTAAATGAAATGCCAGTTGCAATCTTCTGTCTTTCTGAAACTTGTTCTTTTATTGTTCTTTCTCCTCACTTCAATTTTCTCATTCTCTTTCACTCCCAGTAACGCCTTGCATCTTAGTGGAATTATCACCTTGCTTGGGGTGAAATGGTTTAAAAAAAATTCACAACAGATTGTCAGAAAGCTTTTGCATTTCATTTTTGAGATGAGGAATTCTTGGTATACTTTAGGGATTCAGCTAAATACTCTTTGGTCATCTTCATTATTTTGGGCTGATATAATGAACATCTGAAGATGGACAGAGGTTATTTGCCTGGGAAGTGTTTTAACAAATGACAGGAAGTGCAAACCTGAAATCTGAAGATGAAAAATTTCATTAGAAACAAAGAAAAGAGGACTGAACTGTTATGTGATATCAGTCCTGCTATATGCTGGATAATCTCTCCAAAGATGAAGACAAGACTTGAAGCAACAGAAGGATTTTTAGGATATCATAAACTGAACATTTGAGCAATGATGGAAGTTTTAGAGAAAATGGAAACAAAAAGGATTATATTTAATATCAGAATGAGATTTCTTGGGCACATCAAGAGGAAAGAGGGCTTGGAAAGTTTGATACTCACAGGACAGATTGAAGGCAAGTGAGACAGAGGAAAACAATGTATAACCTGCTTCATGAACTTGAGTAAATGGATGGCAGAGCAAGATTTAGAAGAAATAACAAAAAGACCAAATTTATTAATTGCTACAAAGGACAGGAAGTTGTGGAGAGCCATGATCAACAGACAGATACTGGTAGTTCCGAGAATAGCACTGTTGTTTACTTGAGCATTCGTCATGTATGTAACATACACAGCATCTCTCTCTCTCTCTCTCTCTATTGTGTTTACATAATTTTAAGTTACTATCTAGTAACTTAAAAATAAAATACATGTACATATATACTGTATTTACATTTATTTACAATAATTTTGTACTGTACTGGGTGTTTTTAGGCCATGTAAAGGAAGTGCTTCAAATTAACAGACAACCCTCCCCCATATTAGTCCATTAAATTCAGGTTCCACTGTGTATGGTTTCTCTATTCGATACAAAGGTTAAAATCATGACTTCTAGATAATGAAAGCACACATTTTAACCAAATCCTGTATCAATTATCTCACTCTCCTCGTTGTAATTTTCTACGTCCCCAGAACTATCCGGTGGTTTATACTACAACTATGCTGGGCAGACCTTAGAGCTTATTGGAGAGGACCCAAAATCTAGCATGATCACCAGTTTGAAGAAAGCCAGAATGCTGAAACCCTTAGTCCCAATGACATGTGACTTCATACATTGATGGCTTCCAAATGGTACTGTCTGCCCAATTTCGCTCACAAGACTTTGGTTAACCTATGGTATTGTTTTCAGAGACTTCCCAACAGTGCTACACACTGGAATCAACCCCAGAAATCACCTTGGCAAATTGATCATAGTAAGATTTGAACCCAGTGGTGAATTTTTGGAGCCGTTTATATTCAGTGTCAGACAGTTTCTACATTTGCTTATCATGGTTTGTGTCATATTTGATTTCTGCTGAAAATAATCACGGGTTGTGGAAATCTCAAGAGAAAGTAAGCTTGATTTTTTTCTTAATTAACAATACCTAACTGTGCCCAGAACAATGAAACAGCTTTTCATAAATCTTTAAACGAGGAGACATGAGCAGACATTTTATTTCAGTTGACAAGCAATGGGTGCTTGCACCTATTACATTACAGTGATAAGGTCTAATTTAGCATGATAGGTAGGTTCTTGCAGACAGGTAACTAAAGTTACCTCCCTCCTTACCTGGCAGTTGTACACTCTCTAAGTGTTTGCTTTCTGAGTTGTTGGTCACATATTTTACATTATGCGTTCTTAGTAAGACAAAATCATGATAACCGATTTGTGGTCTTCAGTAAATGTTAATGCAAAATCTGTCATGCCCAATAGAAACTAATACGCCACTTGTTACTTTCTCATCTAGCCTTATATATATATATATATATATATATATATATATATATATATATATATATATATATTATATACATATAATAACTCCGTTGGTATATAATCCAAGTGGGTCCTAATAATATCAAATAATAAAACTGATCCACAAAAAGAGCTCAATGTATTTATTATAAAAGAGCATATAAATTACACAACAAAAAAAATCTAAAATTACCTCATGTAGGTATAGATTTATTTCAGCCAACGCAAAGTACGTTGGACTTATTCAACCCTGGTGGATGGGCTGTATCTGGAATCAGAGATTAAGAACTTAACTAAGACAGCGGTCGAGTAATGGATACCGAACCTGCCCGAATCAACGCCTCAGCCAGACAAAATGCTCGAGTTGGTGGCAAGGGGTGGACGGAAGGCATCTCTCAAAGAAGGGAGAGGCTCAATAGATTCAACCCAGATATATTAATCTTATGACCCTAAGTTGGGGTTGTATAAAGAATGAGGTGTTGAATTGGAAATAAAGGAGGGCCGAAAAAGGAATGTATAGTGGCTCAGATTGAGAAATCAGAGAGCCGAGTTCGAATTCCAGTCAAATCACTTACATTCACTTACGTACTAATACCCTTAGGAGAAGTATGAATTCTCTTCTCCCTCTCCCCCAGCTATGGGTAAATAGCAGGACAGACCAGGTTCTATAGCTTTTGATGGCAACTGGTCTACCACAGAAAATATGAAAAGAAAGATAAATATATATATATATAAATATATATATATATATATATATATATATATATAGAGAGAGAGAGAGAAATTTTTCAGTACAGGTAACAAATCCGTTGGTATATAATCCAAGTGGATCCTAGTAATATAAAATATTAAAACTGATTCACAAAAAGAGCTCAATGTATTTATTATAACAGAGCATATAAATTAAACAACAAAAAAATCTAAAATTACCTCATGTGGGTATAGACGTGACCACATCGGTGGTCACGGTATAGATCTATTCCAGCCAATGCAAAGTACGTTTGACTTATTCAACCCAGGTGGATGGACTGTACCTGTGTTGGATTTGGAGATTTAAAATTTAACATTGATAGAAGTCAAAAAATTGATACCAAACCTATCCATATCAATGCCTCAGTTAGACAAAATGTCCGAATTGGTGGTAAGGGGAGTCCAAAAGTTATGTTTTGAAGGGCAGAGGCTCCACAAATTCAACCCTTATGACTCTAAAGTGGGGTTGTATGAAGAATGAGGTGTTGAACTGAAACTAATGGAGGGCCAAAAAGAGATTTTTATATAAACAAAATTGCTAATTTTATATATATATAAAATAAAAAAAAAAAAATTTTAGGTTCCCTAATAATATATATAATAATATATATATATATATATATATATATATATATATATATATATATAATTTTTTTCACCTGAATCTTTCATATTTATAAGTCTACTATTCATCCCTGCTTCAAATGTTGCTGCCACATCTGGTCCAGTGCTCTTGCTATATAGTTAGAGATCCTTGAATAAAATCCTAAGAAGAATCTGCAATGTCATTGGTCCTGACCTGGCATCTCAGCTTCAGTCACATTCCCACTACTGTAACAAGGCTTACCTATGACTTTTCTATAAATAGTTTCATGGTAACTGTTCTGATAAACACTCCTCCATAGTAATTAGATTTTATGAATTTATGCAATTAGGGAAAAGGTCTCATCATTTTACAGTTAAAAAAGCCTAGATGTAACCGACCGTAAGTTATAGGCTAAGAGTTTTTTTTTCTTCTTGCACTTCTCACTTGAAAAAAAATTCTCTTCTGGCTTCCCAGTCAACATTGGATTTAAATTTTTGAAGATCAATGTCAATTGTTATCTCATTGAAAAAACAAAAGACATATATAGTACAGGTAAGAGATTCATTAGTATATAATCCAGGTGGATCCTAGTAATATTAGATATTAAAACTGATCAACAGAGAGATCTCAATGTATTTATTATAACAGAGCATATATTTTATACAGCAAAAAATCCAAAATCAGTTTAGGGCTGAGGAGGACTGGCATAAGGCAGTGATGGTCTGCAATAGACTATACCCACATGAGGTAATTTTGGATTGACTGTCTAGGCTGAGGAGGACTGGCATAAGGCAGTGATGGTCTGCAATAGACTATACCCACATGAGGTAATTTTGGATTGACTGTCTAGGCTGAGGAGGACTGGCATAAGGCAGTGATGGTCTGCAATAGACTATACCCACATGAGGTAATTTTGGATTGACTGTCTAGGGCTGAGGAGGACTGGCATAAGGCAGTGATGGTCTGCAATAGACTATACCCACATGAGGTAATTTTGGATTGACTGTCTAGGGCTGAGGAGGACTGGCATAAGGCAGTGATGGTCTGCAATAGACTATACCCACATGAGGTAATTTTGGATTGACTGTCTAGGGCTGAGGAGGACTGGCATAAGGCAGTGATGGTCTGCAATAGACTATACCCACGTGAGGTAATTTTGGATTGACTGTCTAGGGCTGAGGAGGACTGGCATAAGGCAGTGATGGTCTGCAATAGACTATACCCACATGAGGTAATTTTGGATTTTTTACTGTATAAAATATATGTATATACCAGTACTTTTTATGTTCACCCAATACAAGACCTGAGAACCACTCATGTTAGAGGATTACTGTGTGGTGTTGAATGAGCATAAGAAAAGATAAGAAGTTCATGGGGTTATACAGAAAAGATAACGCTTAACCCTAGATTTGAAGAGGTCAAAATTGTAGTGATTGGGAAAACCTCTAGCTAGTAGTCTGTTTCCCAAAGCTGCACCTCTTGGGAAGAATCTATCTGAGTGGAACTTCTTCCTTACTAATGGAATATGAAGGGAATCGAGATGATTCACACTTGTGTACATGGCATGTTGAGTCCCATCTGTAGAGGTCAGGACTGGTGAATCTAAGGAATGTATCTCGTCAACAAGTGGCTCACAATGTTTTGTCTGTGAAAAAAGGGGTATAGGGTGGAAAATAGTTCATCACCCACCAGGCCATGTAGATGCTTTTGAATTCTATCAAGACAGAAATGTGAGGACTGAGCAGCTCCAGCACATGAAGTATTTTTTTTATAACCCCTTCACCTTTTCTGGCTAAGATAATATTATAATATTAAAAAAAGATACTGGCTTAACATCTTAATGAAAATTTTAATTATACATTTTAATTGTATATTTTCCTTAAAATCTAAATGAAATTATTATTAATTATAACTTGAGTTATATGTATTCACTGTTTTCATTAAATGCATTTTTTTTTTCTTACTTATATACTACTTTATTTTACATTTTATTTTTTACATTTTTCTATGTACAAATCATATTGATTTGCTAACAGATATTTTTAAATATTTATTAATTGCAAAATTTATTTTCAAGTTATCTACAGAATTTCAAATGTGTGGATTTGGTATGATAACAATCTTTTTTTTTCTTTTCGATTTTTCATTTGTTCGGAGTGAAATATATTAACAGAATAAAACAATTCCATTTATATAGATATTTCATATCAGTCGTCATAGATATAAGCAGGTTGTGATAGATATGAACAGACTGAAATTGATAGATATCAACACTGAGATACATAGAGAGATAGATATGAATAAATTGTGATAGATATCAACAGACTGACAGACAGATATGAACAGTGAGATAAGATAAATATATACATGTTGCGATGGATAAATTGTCGTTTAAATTACACAAAAATGAAAATAGAATTGACATCTCATTTTAACAGATATATTTACTAAAATTACACAAAAATATCTTAAAATACTAAAGAGTAAATTTATTCAATAAAATTGCTACTGGCTTCCACCACTGCCTCCAGACTACTTTGGATCTCCTGTAACTCTTCTGGACGGTCTCCTTGTTCAAGTGGGTGAATGCAGCCATAATCCTTGGTGTTATAAGGATATTTCTTGGTTTCTCACTCAACTGCACCCCACACATAATAATTAAGGGGGTTGCACTCTGGGAAGTTTGGTGGCCAGATGTAAGTGGTGATGTGGTCACAGAATTTGTCTAACAGCCATGAGTGGTTTCTCTTGCTTGTGTGTCATGGTGCAGAGTCCTGTTGCCAGATATAGGGTCTTCCAGCAGCCACCCTCTTGACCTAGGGAAGCACTTGATATAGGCCTCTGTGTTGAGTTTGAGTCCATGTGGAAAGATGAATGGAGGTATAACGTCGCTATCACTAGTGATACTCCAAACACCTTTATAATCACCGTTAGACTCGGCCAGCTCTTTCCAAATCCTGTGCATTGTCCTCAGATTGACATTCTGAAATGTTTGTATCAGAGCTTCTGGCATGAATGCCAAGCAGTACAGCATGCTGTTTCCAAATTTCTGGCAGAGTGAATTGTGCCATAGGGCTCTTTTTCTCAAAGACAATGCCCAACTGACCAGACTATACTGTTTCAGGTAAAAAAAATAAAAAACAAGCAACATGCATGGGGATAAGTAAAAATAAAAATGGTGACAATTTACCCATCGCACCCTTTACATAGATAGATGTGAACACTGAGGTTGATAAATAGATAGATATGAAGACTGTAATAGATAAATAAATAGATAGCTACATACATAGATATGAAAACTGAGATAAATAAATATGAATAAGTTAGATATGAACACTGAGAGAGATAGATAGATCCGAATTAGAGAGAGAGAGATCCGAATTAGAGAGAGAGAGAGATATCCGAATTGGAGAGAGAGAGAGAGAGATCCGAATTGGAGAGAGAGAGAGAGAGATCCGAATTGGAGAGAGAGAGAGAGAGATCCGAATTAGAGAGAGAGAGAGAGAGATCCAAATTGGAGAGAGAGAGAGAGAGATCCAAATTGGAGAGAGAGAGAGAGATAGATCCAAATTGGAGAGAGAGTAATATGAATTAGAGAGATAGATATGAAATAGATATGAATGAGTTAGATTGAAAGACATGAATATGGGAGATAGAAAGAAAGACATGAACGAGTTTTGGAGATAGAAAGAAAGACATGAATGAGTTAGAGAAATAGATAGATATGAACACTGATATAAACAGATACGAACAGGTTCTGATAGTTATAGAAAGACTAATAGATAGTATTAAAAACAATGTGCACTTTTTGAATAATTACAGAATTTTAATAAAGTTACTACATCAATAGTCAAACTACCCATTTCTGTGGAGTGGACTCTTCTCTCATCAATTGTATTCTCCCATTTAATCCCCTTAAATCATTTTCTTTGTACTTATTATAAAATAATAATATATATTATAAATTCAATGCCTTTCTGGTGCCTTTGTCAATCAATGTTAACTTTAAAAATTGGATTGATTTACATAGTCTGATTTTTATGATTTTATATTTTAATTGTGTACCAGTTGTATTCTCCCATTTAGTCACGTTAAATCATTTTCTTTGTTCCTGTTATAAATTATATAATAATTTTTCCCAACAATTTTTTTCTGACAGAGGGTGGGCCGAAAGGTTCCTTAGAAATTTCTTCCCACTTTTTAGTATTAAGATGTTGACATCTGTCCTATTTAAGCAAATATATATATATATATATATATACACACACACACACACACATACACAAAGGTACAATGAAAATGAATAGAGTACACTTCCAAGATTTGTAACATTTAAGAGGGCTCAATACATAATAGAGCAATATTCAATATTAATCATTCACTCACCAGTAATTTACAATCACCTGAGGAAATGTATCATTAAGTGTTGAAACATGACTGCAATTGTGTAGCGACTCTTATATATTTTGCTGTAATATCCTAAAATATATATATATGTGTGTGTGTGTGTGTATTTAAAGAAAAAAACAACTCTTAACAACATTAACTATGAACAAGGCCATAATGTGCTAACCGTATTCAGAAATTAAAACATCCCTACCACACACTAAGACATACACATAATGCACACACTCAATTAAGCTGAAAAATCAAATAATCCTTGATAATGGTTAAAGGTATAGCTGAAAGTGCTCGGAACTATAAAACATTTGGACAGTTTTTACACACTCTTTGTCCAGAAAAGAAAACTCTTGTTCGAACACAAGAAAAATTGAAAAATTAAATAAAAAGCTTAACTGTAGTACCTTGTCTGTCGTTTTTAATATGGCAATTGCTCCGAGGAGCTGCATTCGCTGGTTCCCAGACTTCACGAGTTCAAGCGTCCTACGAGGTTGGCATCCTGCTCTCACCCCTTCACTGTCGAAACTGTTAAATGTAGCCGTATCTTCTACTCCAATAGCTTCATGTCTCGCACCTCTCACCTGTGGAACTCCCTTCTCTATTCCAGTTTCCCTGAGAGCTATAATCTCCAGCTATTCAAATGTAATGTCAATTGATATCTCCAGTTGCCTTGATCTATCTACTATCCTTCTCCTCATCCTTTCTTCTATCACTCCTATCTGATCTTGCTCCAAATACACACACATACTATTGGGTAGGTGTAGACAACAGAAAAGAAAATAGGCAGTTTGACTATCTTAGTGAGTACTTCTGATATAGTAACTTTATTAAAATTCTGTAATTATTCAAAACTGAATATAATTTTTTTCTTCTGTGTGCCTTGTCCATCTGCATAATTGATATTACGGAGTATTTATTCTATTTTTATTAATTAACACTGCTATTATTTTTAACTGTTTTTAACAATCTAAATGCAGAAAAATGCTAAACACACACACACACACATACATATATATATATATATATATATATATATAACATAAAAAAAGGTTAGGTCAGACTAGAGTCAGACAGATGGATGGATATTTTAAGAAAGTGCTCAATATACACCTGGATGATTACATGTGCAAATTTTATTTTCTGTTCCAACTCTTTCCTCACTCCTCCCTTTCTGATATTTCTACTTTGCGGTGCTTAGTTAAGTTATATAAGTGAGCTTAAATAGTGTTTCGAATGAATTATTTACCAGTAACCACCTGAGGAAAGTTTAAGGCTGAAACTCGGGTAGTGCTAAGTAAATTTTTTCAAATCTTTTATAACACACACACACACATATTATATTATATTATATATATATATTACAGTGAAATTCACCTTGTACAAGGCCCGAGAGCCACTCGAGATAGAGAGTTACAGATTGAGAGTTACAGATTATGTGAATAGTTGGGAAGATAACAGTTAACCCTAGACTTGAACAGGTTAAGATTGTAGTGATCAGGGAAGCATCCACTTGGGAGTCTGTTCCACATAGCAGTGGTTCATGGGAAGAAGCTGCTTCTCATCAACCGAATATGGAGCGAATGATGTTGGTTTGCTACAATGTGTGTAGCTTGGTGGAAGGTTAGAAATGCTAGAATGAAGTAATGTAGTTCATCTGAGCACTTTCCATAGAAGTCGCAATAGAACAGTGAGAGGCTTTTAACTTTCCATTTGTGGGGAAAGGAGCTGTAGGGTGGAAAATAATTTATATATCTAAAGAATTAAGTGATTTATTTTTAATCTGGTATTTTTATTACATCAAACAGTATTATTATTATTAGTGGATACTCGTATTTGAAATAGACGCCCCATTATTATCTATTAAATGGTGTGTATTACATCCATCAGCCTGTGTATTCAAGAAATCTTAGTAAAGAAAAGGGATTGAACCTGTATCTCCCTTTGTAAATGAAAACACTGTTTTCTCCAGTGACCTTTACCTCTCAGCCATGAAGACTGTCACAGCAAGTAAGGATATATTCCTCCCCAAGCATATGTTTGTGCATCTGTGCATGTGATCAAACTGCAACAGATTTAAAGTTTTTATTTTGTATTTTTTTTTTAAGCATTTCACCCCAAGCAAGGCAGGAAGCCACTAGGATGCAAGGGGTTACAGAAAATTTAGAGCAAGATCAGATAGGAGTGATAGAAGAAAGGTAGTGGATAGATCAGGCAACTGGAGATGTCGATTGACATTGTTAACTTGAATAGCTGGAGATTATAGCCACAGGAAACAGGAATAGGGAAGGAGTTCCACAGGTGAGGTGTGAGACATGAAGCTATTAGAGAAGAAATGGCTACATTTAGGGAGTTTCAACAGTGAACGTGGTGGAGAGCGGGATGCCAGCCAGAAGGTGCTTGAACTCGGACGCCCGGGGAACTAGCGAATGCAGCTCCTCTGAGCAGTTTCCATGAAAGTATTTATGGAACAGACAGAGGGAGGCAATGGCGCGTCTGTGAGAAAGTGACAGTTTAACTATAGAAATTCACAAATTTCTCCAGTTACTACCAAAGTTTGCAGGATGGCTGAAAAGTTAAATTAGTGCTATTATCTACATATATATTGCCTTTCATATAAAAAAACATAACCATGTACATAATGTTAGACAGATATTGTTTGATAACACAACAAAGCTCACACATACACACAGTAAAAAGAACCTTCGGATATTGGAGGCCATCTACACTAAAACAAAGCAATCCACACTCAACAAAATTACATTTCAAAGTAGTCACAACACAATACATTGCATCTAGACAAACTGTTGTTAATATTTCGGCCTGTCGCATGGTATGACATAGAACTGCATCTTGAACTTACAACCTGCGTCTGCTATTGTGACCATTATTGTCACATAGCAAGCTTCTATATAACCTTAAAATATTATCTTTGATGGTGAATATCTTTGTTAAAATGTCCATATAACTGCTCTGAAGATGGCTCATGTAAGCCGAAAGCTTAGATCAAGGACCAACTTAATAAAAAATATCCAAATGTCGGACAATTTTTATCTTTATTTTCACCTGAAATTAAAGCTAACTCACGGACATTAGAATGACACATAATAGACATTTATTATCTGTTATATTTAACAATATATGTTTAAATATTTACATACCATCATCCACAAACAGACTGTTTTGCTGTATCACAGCTCCTCAGTGTGGTTAGACATCTGATCACTTCAAGCCAGGACTAAAAACTGGTAATGGTATTAATTGGAGATTCTAACCCCCAGGTTATCAACACTCAGCAGAGAGAAAGGCAAATTTTGTATTTATTTTCATAAACATGCCAGTGACCTAGAGGACTCGAGCTTTGGAGAGAGTTTTGCATTATTAGCAGTAACAGTCATT
>CAHIKZ030001073.1:437500-455000 GCA_903632075.3 Acanthosepion pharaonis
ATGGTATGTGGAGGCAGCACACTGCCCAAATAGCATGCACTCCCACTCTCATCCATACCAACAAGATCCAAAGAAATACAGAGCATTACATTTGGGGACGGCTTGGAAACAGTTGCTGGAAATTTGTCAGCGTTGACAGACAACTACCTTCTTGGTTCTACTTCGGGCTTTCTCTATGGATTTATTTCCATAGCCTTTTCCATGTTTTAGATATGACCTCAAGGCAGTGGAAGTTTAAAATCAGGGTCTTTCTTTCTTCTAGATGAACTGCCTTTCTGGGTGGTTAAGCTCCATCTACCCAAAGCAAGTGTCAAGAAATTGTCAGCTGTCAAGCCAAAAACCTTCAGATCGCCACTCTGGGATTTACTTCCACAGCCTTTTTTTTTTCTATGTTTTTGGATATAACCACAAGGCCACAGAGATTTAAAATCAGGGTTTTCCTTCCTTTATGTAGATGGACTGCCTTTCCGAGCAGTCAAGTTCAATCTACCCAAAGCAACCAGTTATGTGGCGCCAGTTTTCCATTTTCTTCCATTCTCTTGCTTGGAACTGGACTTAGTTAACAGAGGCTATTTGTGACAAATGATATGGAAGAATTTTGTAAACATATTATTTACTTAAATAAATTGTCTGTTAAAATAAAATATGAACAGAAATATGTTAAACATACATACATATGCACACTATATATATATATATATATATATATTGAACAATAAGAAAATAAAAAATTAAAATCTTTGGACACACTGGGCTGTAGATTAATATTCTTTCGTTTTTTTATTATTATTCCATTTAGATTCCTCGACTAGTTTCGACCAAAATGGCCATCATCGGGAGGAGAAATATTTCTGCTTGCTGGTAGCAGAAAATAACCTAGAAAATATTTAGTACGCATCAGGTTTTTTTTTTTTTTTTCACCCTCTTCCTTTAATTTTCCACCTTTTATTACATCTTGGTAATCTATTGTTTTTCAGTCGTTGATAATAATTTTTCTTATCAAATTCTTTGTTTTATACTGCCAACGATTATTTTTTTGAAGAAGTGATGGTCGAAAGGCACCTTAAATCTCCCTTTTTTTTTTTCTTGAGTGTGCAGGACATTGGATGTAATACACACGGAGGGAAATTAATAAAATAATTAATAAAACAATTTTTTTACAGTAAGGTTCACCTTGTACAAGGCCTGGATCAGAGGGTTATATTAAGAGGTAGTCAGTGGCGTAGCTTGGGGGGGGGCAGGGGGGCAAGGGGCAGACCACCCTGGGTACCAGCACAGGAGGGGGTGACACAATGTCACCCCCAACAAAATTTTTCAACCAGGCTAAGGTGCCAAAAATAGTCTGAAAACAGTTGTGGAGACACAGGGTTTCACAGGCAGGCATATGACGCCCCAGAAATAATTTATGGCCCCCCAGTTTTGTCCTCCCGTCAGAAATTTTCTAATAAATTGTCGGGAAATTTGTGAGTAGGAAAAATAGCTATGTTTTCAGCTTTCACGTGTTTCAGTTGCTACAATCTTGGTTACTAACAAGAGACATTGTTGTAACATTTTATCAGATGATATGGTGTTTTAACTCTGCATCATTAATAACAACAAAGCGAAATACAAAGCCAAAAGTGCAACAATTTCAGTCTTGCCTGTGTATCAATTCGCTGAGATACAATTTTCCATTGAGTGAGCAATATATTTTTGAATATATCTACTAGTGTTGGGACGATTAATCGAAATCGGAAAAATTGGAACTTTTTGGGGCATCGGAAAAATTTGTGCCTATTTTCCGATTCCAAAAAACGATTCTTTTAACTTAATTTTCCATTACTGGTACTAATGATAAATATTTATTGTTTTTAAATTATCACCAAAACTAAAATCATAGGATGTAAATTTATTTTACTTGTATAAAGAAAAACAAAAAAATAAACTTTGCATAAATTCTCTAGGTAACCTTTAAAAGAATGCAATTGATTTACAATGTTCCGAAAAATTCTTAAAAATTAAATAAACATTTTTGTCAAGAAAAATACTTTCAAACATCATTGATAACTAAATGGTACCCAGAAAATGATGCAACAGAAAATTGAACACCGGAAAATTAGCAACAGAAAATTACGTCAACCATGAGCCAGTCGAGACTGTCGGATCTGGCTGTGCTATCCATTGAAAACAAGCTTATAAGACAAACAGATTTTGACGATGTCATTGACCAGTTTGCCACAATGAAAACAAGAAAACATACATTCTAAGACCATAGTATTGAATGTCATTCTTTTGTGTATTGCCGTGTTTTGTATTTAGTTGTTCTGAAAGTGAACAGTTGCATTTTAAAAATCTTTTGATTTGAACTGATTATTTTGTGGTATTGGATTTTGTCTTGGATCATACATGTAAACAGTAATGTACCGGTCAGTAGAGTAAAGTAGAGGTAGAGAATGTATGAAAATTTAGCTACAGCTAACCATTCAGCATAGGGTGAATCGGAGTCACTGGGGTGACATTTGAGCGGACTGCCCCGGGTGACGTTTACTCTAGCTACGCCACTGGAGGTAGTTTATATAGATAGGTGAGGAATATGACGGTTAACTCTAGATTGTAGTAATCGGGTAAACATCCTCTTGGGAGTCAGTTCCACAGGGCAGTGGTTCACAGGAAGAAGCTGTTTGAGTGTAACTTACTTCTCACTGATGGAATACAGAGAGGATGTAGATGGTTTGCTACTATGTAACTAGCATGTCAGGTCCTAACCGTGAATGTTAGACCTGGTGGAAACAATCAATGTAGTTCGTCCAAGCACTTTCCATAGAAGCAGCAATAGAGCAGTAAGAGACTCTTCCCATCCCACCTGTATATATATCACAAAAGTTGCAAGGGAGAACTCCGGGAATGAGAGAATTTCAAAAACATGGTCAGAACATTGTGGCCATGTTCACAGTTGATATTGTTGAGTGTTGGCTTTTTCTTTTTTATTAATAATGCTTCCATTATTTTTAGTTTTTTTTTTTTTTTTACATGTTGATGAAAAATAAAATTGGAAATAAAAACATTCCTCTTTATACATACATAAAACAATCCATACATTCAGTTAAAAGTAAAAATAAAATTATTCTTGATAATGGCTAAAAGTATAGCTGAAAGCACTCGGATATACAAAACATTCGAACAATTTCTACATAATTTACATCCAAAAAAGAAGAAAAGTATAAGAACAAAAGAGAAATTAAATAAAAAATTTATCCACAGCATCTTTTCAATTGATTTTAATGAAACTTGTATGAAAAGGGGGTTGTTGCCCAAATACACAATTTTTTATATATATATATATATATATATATATATATATATATATAGGAGAGATTATAGTTGTTCCAATGTGTGGTAGTAATCCAAATTCTTCTTGGACTGGTGGAAAAAATATTCCATTGCTTAAGCGGTAATAAAACAATTAGGATTGATCAAAGAAAGAGGAAGGAATGAGGTCTTTGTTCTCATCTTTTTATGTCCTCTGTATCTTTTTAAACCTTTCACCATTTTTGTGTATTGTCTGTGAGGGTCTGTTTGCTAGTGTGTGTATATATATATATATATATCCCTTCTCTATATGTATTGTTTTATTACAAGGAAATAGTATATATACATACACATTTTGCATCACATTTTGCACACATTTTGAGTGTGTATATATATATATATATATATATATGTGTGTGTATTTGGGAAGGAACCAATGATACCCTGAAGCTCCATTAGATGCCCTCCTACCTTGGGTTAGTTTTAATGTGCTTATAGCGACTCAGCCATGAATTGCATTGTCATTCAAGCAAAGTTGAATAGTGTCTTTAAGTAAAATCCTTCTCATCATAGATTTTCAAAATTTCATACCTGCTCCTTAATATTCAGGCTGGTAGATAATAATAATAATAATATATGTTTAAAAATTAAAACAGAGCTTCTACTCAAATATGGGTATCCACCAAAAATAACATTTAAATGATCAATATATACTACAGTTCAAAAGTTCTTTCAAATAAAATCTATTTTTTTTTTAACCATCTATAACAATTTTCTCTTATTTAAAGTACAAAACAACTACTTTTGGGGCCAATTTAAAAAATTACCAGAAGTATCCTATAGGTGGGAGTGAGCAGTCTGTTAAAGCTGATTGTCTGTAGATGGGAAGGGATTATTTTTGAGTTATAAAACCACTATAGTAACTACCAGTAATTATGATCATAATGTAAATACTATAAACATGTATTTATGACATAAATAAATATATACTTAATATAGATATATTAATCAAAATAACAAAAGTAATAGATTTCCCACAGTTACTTTCTCATGCACATGCTAACGTATTGTACTTTATATACTGTACACCTGTCTTTGTTTACAATTGAAAGGCCCGCCACCAAGTGGTCACTTTGAAAACTAATACAACTTGTTCCATTAAGCCTGCAAATTTTGAAATACATCACTGATGATTTGGAAGTTTTATTTCCTGCAGATTTTTTTTATTTTGCCTGCAGATTTTGTATGTTGCATCTGTTGATGGGAGGTGTGTAGATGAGAGGTTTGTCTGTATATACAAGTCAAATAAGGATGTATAAAAATATTTAATGACTGTAACCATGGCAATATCAGCAAAAATATAATAATCAATATCCCTGACCAAACTTCCTTCCATCGTATGCTTATACAAATATTATTAATTGATTGCATGACAAACAATACTTGCATATCCGGACTTTCCAAATAGATCCTTTATAAGGAGAAATCCACTTCTGGTGGGGGGCGGGAAACAATTGGGTGTTGGGTGACATGGCTTAACAAATGTTTTATCGTCATTTGTCAACTTTAAAGTGATGGTCAAACTCGAGATGGTCTGATTTGTGGATCCAAGATGAAATTGGTAGAAGTGAGAGTTGCCAGAAGCCCTGGATGTTGGCAGGGTAGGTAAAAAAAAAAATGATTTAGTGGCTCCATTGGCTGTGATTTAGAGAACACCATTTTAAGAAGGTGACTCCCATATAAACAAAAATTGCGTTGGTGGTTGTAACTTACAGATGCATCCCATATGATCTGCTGTTGGATAGGTCATGCAGCTGTTTATTGCAATTACTTGGGGTGGGGGTACTTTCCTTTCTTTCTTTCTTTCTTTTTTATGTGCCATGTCTTTTCAGGACATAGGCAATCATGACTCTCCATTTCTCCCATCCCTTGCAGCTTTCAATACATTTCGTTCCCCTGCCAACTCCCCCAGACTGCATTCTGCCAGCCACTTGCTTAAGCCTACCAGGTATGTCATGAATTGCTATCCCTTATCTCTTTTTCCCTCTATTCCACCAGTGAGTATCAGATTTTCTAGGCCCTCCTTTCTCATTACGTGTCCCAGAAATTTCAATTGCCTCTTCCTTATGTTAAGTATGGGGGGAGGGGGGTTACTTGCGCCCTTAATGAATTAAGCACACACGCACACAAGGAGTGGCGAAAAGTTCTAAGCCTGATTCCCTACCCAAAATCAGAACACACAATAGAATGATATTGAATTTTTTTTTTCTTAAAGACTTTATGGTCAGGCCATGAGCTTTTTAGCAGCTCTCTCTTTCTATCTATCTATCTATATATATATATATATATATATATAGATAGTGTGACCCAAATATAAGAGAGATTTTCTCTGATCCCAAATTAGAGCCTGTGTTAATGTAAACAAAATAGACCAAACCCGGATATAAGAGACTTCTTCTCTGGTCCCAACAACTCTCTTATATCCGGTTTACACTATATATATATATATATATATATATATATATATATATATATATATATATAATGAATTTATACAAAACAATTTGTATATTTAGGCAGCAAATGCTCTTTTAGACATGTCTGATTGAATAAATTACAAACATTATGTTTGCTTATTTTTATCATAATCCTTTCATATTCATGTATATTTCTTCTGTATATTACAATCAAATGAGGCAAGAAATGCACTATAACAGTAATAAAAAAAAGTGATTTTCACTGTTACAGTGCAATTCTTCCCTCATTTGATTGTAATATACTGAAAAATATTTGTGAATATAAGAGGATTATTATAAAAATAAGGAGACTTAATATTTGTAATTTATTTAATCACATATGCCAAATATATAGCAATATATATTTTTATATATCAAGAACAATATTGGGGAAAAAACGTATGACAAAGTGGGGAAATTTTTTGTGTGAGGTGTTTCATCCTTTAGAACTTCATCAAAAGAAATTTATGTTGGTGTGACTACACACGTGCATCAACAAGGGATGCTGAGAATTTTAAATTTTATTTTTTTTTTTTTTTAATCTAGCCAATTTGATTTAGATTTTCTTTCCTTTTATTTTTTTCAAAATAATACCAAAACTGATGGAAAGAAAAAGAATCTAAATGAAATCAGTTGGATTAAAAAGATATTAAATTTAAAATTGTCAGCAAGTTAAACACTACTAAGTTGGCAGCCATGCTTCATACATTCACTGTTGTATTTGTTAGTTTTAATCATAAGTTCTGTGCTAACTATTTCTTCTCTTGCACTTCTCACTTGTGAAAGCCTTCTTGTGTCCTACTTGCCTGTCAAATATGATCTTTAAATATTTAAATGCAGTGTCTTCAGTCTTCTTGGAGCCTATCCTTTTTATGCACACCTCCTCATGCAGTCATTCTCAAAAGCCCATATCTACTCAGTGTCATATGTAAAATGCAAACAAAGCAATTTCTAAAATATTAATGAGTTTATATTCTATTTCAACATTTTTATTCCTTCAAATATCGCTTTTAGTGAAACACAAAGTAGCATAATGCAGCCATTATATCAAAGAAAGGAAAAAGCCTAACGGCCCATTCTGACCAATTCAGACTCAAAATTGAAGAGTAAGATGTCATGATGGAAGAAGATCTTGACAGAGAAGAAAGGATGAGTTCTTCAGATTGGGATAATGTAATAGAAGACAAGCATATAGATGACAGCGGGAGTGACTCAGACACAAAAGGAAATGAAATGAGACCAAGATCTCCATTAAAAAGAACAGGACCTAAAAAAAAATAAAAAAAAACAATGAAAGGCTTAATGCCTTTCAGTTCAGGGAGGTGTAGTGGATTGATAAATAGGATTGTACTGATTTGCATGTGTTAATTAGAAGAGATATAAAGTGCATAGTATACTAAGAGACAGTCAAGAAGTTGACTACTGATCACGTGCCATGGAACAACACAATACAACAGTTACTAAAAGTATTTTTTAACAGTCTAAAATAGTGTCCTTAAGATTTTAAAGTGTCACTAACTGCATTAACCATTGAGTTTAAACCTACTGATACTATGAACTCAAATATATATCGCCAATTTATTTTCTTGCACTTCAGAAATGAGGTTATCAAGAGTTCCCAAATAATCAGAACTCTCAAATGGTATTGATATTTTTTTTGCTTATCTAGAATTCAAACTGCTTCACAATAGACAGACAACTGAAGATTAAATCATTTGTTGCAGGCAATGAATATCTAATAGGAATCTGAAGTTTACAATCTGGCAGCCCAGACACAAAACTATGATTAATTGGATGTTGATTGCTTTTTCTGTTTGTAACTTGTCCTTTTCAGGCTCTCATCAAAAGACAAACACAATAAATCTGCCTCACTTTAACCCCCAAATATAAAATAAAATTAAAAAAAAATATTTACATTTAAATTCAGGACAATAATTAAAGTAAAGTAACATTTTTAAAAGTATTTTCATTAAAATTAAGTACAGCAACTATTGTAAAATAAATTAAAAAAAAAAATTTGTTTAAATTCAGGATAGTAAAATAAAATTTTAAAAAAGTATGAAGACAGTGGGCAGAGATGCCTTGTCCTCCAGGAACAATTGTCTGCTCTCATTTTCCTTGCCAGTTCCAAGTAAAAATCAACCTTACAAACCATCTTCAGACTCACCATTCCAACTGGTAGTCCTCCTCATAATCTTATTAAAGTGGTAGTTGAAGAATATTATGATTGGAAAAACTTAGGACTAATGTGAGAAAATATTTTAGAAATAAAAAAACTTTAAAATTATGCTATCATCGTTAACATCATGTGTAGACTCTTCTGGAAGATCCTCCTGTTTAAACTCTATAAGGGGACCCACTTTTTTAGACTCTGCTAAGGAACCTCCTGTGTAGGCTTTACTGAGAGATCCTCCTGTGTAAGATCTATTGGAGGATTTTCATGTTTAGACGCTTCTGGGGGGTGGGGGTCCTCCTGGTTAGACCCTGGGGGTATATTCTTGTTTAAACTCTATTGGGTGATCCTCTAGTGAAGACTCTACTGGAAATAAAAATGTCTTAAAATATGTTGTACTTCTCAACAGTGGAAATCTCTTCCTTTTACTTGTTTCCCAGATAACTATAATCTTCAAATGTAATGTCAATCCTCAGGAGTCTCCCTATGCTCTTATGAAAGTGGTTGTCAATGACAAAATATCTTCAGTGGTTAGTGTGTGGAAATGAATGATTTGGTAAATTTTTACCTAAAATTTGCTTGAACTAGTTTTGGTATACAATTTTCATTGAATAGGAAGAATAGGATTGTCACTGGTTAAAAATGAATGCAAAATAATATTAAAATAAGGCTATACAAACATGTTTGCATCAACTTTGTTTTAAATGTTTGTCCAGTTTCAAATTCCATATCAATATAGATATATATATATATATATATATATATATATATATATATATTTATTTTTTTAAAAATTTATAACATAAATATGTTATAAAATCACTACAAAAATAGCCATTTTTGTTTCAACAATTGGGTGTCTTTACTATGATGATGTTGAATATATATATATATATATATATATATATATATATATATTCAAAAAGAATAAATACATAAAAATTCACCTTCCTCTCTACCAGGTGCTGATAGTTCAGAGGTAAAATCTCCAACTAATGCCAAATCAATCAGGTTTTGATCCTGGCTTGAGGCAATTGGATGTCTAGCCAAACCTATGAGCTGTGATACAATGAAATAGTCTGTCTATGGATGACTATATATATATATATATATATATATATATATATATATATATATATATATATATATATAAACAGTTTTTATTAATGTATTAAAAGCTCTTTTAAAAGTATTTCAAAATAAAATTCTCATAACTAAAGGAATATATACATATATTTACTTAAATATTTGTATCTATGAAAAGAATGTATAAGCATAAAAATGTCTTAAAATAATTGTCGGGCATTGTCCATTTCATAATGTGTGACGTCATTTGTTTACATTTGATATGCCATAAGGGGATATGAATGTACATGAGAGATTCATAGAAGATTGAAGTTCAAATACAGTAAATTCGACCTTGCTAACCGAACGCTCCTCTGTGGCCAAATAGGTTAAAGGCACGTCAAGCTAAATGATGATTTCATATAGGATACAGATTTGAATCCTGTCGGAGGACGAATATTTTCTGTGAAAATTTCTCAGACATTCATGCTGGTAAATGTTGTTTAATACTGTTTATTATAAACAGAGCATTTACTTAAATATTTATATCTATAAAAAGAATGTATAAACATAAATAATGTCTATATATATATATATGTTGTACTTCCCAACAGTGGAAATCTCTTCCTTTTACTTGCTTCCCAGATAACTATAATCTTCAAATGTAATGTCAATCGACATCTTCTGTTGCCTTGATCTTGATCCCTCCCCTTCTGTTTATCCTTTCCTCAAACACCCCTCTTTACTCTTACTTTCACTCTCTGTGACCACTTGCATGCTCGTGGCACACCCACCTTGCTTGGAGTGATATGCTTAAAAAAATATATATGTATATGATTAATATAAGTAAAAAGTTTGTCACTAAGCTGATTGATGTCACCTTCAGCATCCTGATTCCAGAGTTTTGTGCATGGACCCTCCAGGAATTACTCCTTCCACTCATCAGTGGGCATCAGCAACTGACTGCTTATACTTCTTGATTTTTCTTTTTTGTATGCACTTTTCAATGATGCAAGTTTTTTCTTTTCATATTGTATGCCTTCACACACATGTAGAATGACATGATTATTTGTACTTTTTGTCATTTTTTTTCACTTTATACTGACTCCCTAACTTTTTCCTTTTTTCTTTCAATTCTTGCCGTTTGATTTCCAGTTTTCTAGCCATGCTGTCGTCGTTAATTTTTGAGCATTCTAGTGTTTTCTTGAGTTAGGAAAATTGTATTTCATTTTTTTTTACATAAATAATTTATTTTAATGCTTAAATTATAAAGGAAATATTTATATACATCTTCATTTGGCAATTACTTCATTTTCTTATCTGATTTGGTGGTATCTTAAGTACTATTTTAGGGTATTAATTGTAGGGAGTTAAGTTTATAATTAATTTTTTATTTATATGCATATCCTTATATTTATATGTTTATACACACACATATATGTACACAAATGCATGCACACTTGTACCTGTGTTTTGTTGTTAATATATACACTAGTGCTTAAATGGTAAAATTATTCTTTTCTGTATCTGTCTATATTTCTAAGATTAGGTATTATGTACACTATTTACATTATTTGGACTATTGTCCTTATCTTTGTTGCCATATTTATCACAACGTTTTGGCCATTGTATGCTCCAGCCTTCTTCAGGTGGTTGGAATGTCAAACTGAACCCTTTATTTCACTCACATTTTGGTAGACTGTTCTAGTTCCACGTGCCATGTCTAATGGATGTCAGTTATCAGTTATCTCCCGTTAATTCCCCTCTCCAAGTTCTCTCCTTAACCAGGTATTGAACTGGATCTAAACTAACAGCTTTATCCAATGTGCCATGTGTCATTGTATTTTTTTTCTTTTTCATATTTTTAGGGAACTAATTCTGGGTGGTTGAGTTAATGGAGCATTTGCTGTTTGAATATATGTATAAAGAGTATACAACATATACTCCCAAACACACTTAGATGCACCTGCACGTATGTGTATTTTTAAATTGTGTATAGATAATAAATTAAATATTTGCTTATATGTTATAATTTATCTAATGTTTAATTTTTATTTAATAGCTAGTAATTTATTTGTTATTGCCTTGGTGCTACCTTATATATTGAAGTATTAATTATTGAAGGTTAGGTTTGTTCATTTGTATTTGTGTATGTGTGTGTATGTTTATATTTATATGTATATACTCGAACACTCACACACACACACACATAGATGTGTCTATTTAATATTTGTTCATTTATTTTATTTTGCTTATTTTATTTCTTTGTTTAATTTTGGTTATTTTATTTTGTTTGGTTTTGTTTATTTTATATTTATTTATATTTGTATTTTTCTTCATTTAATTTTATTTTATATTTTTTATTATTTTTTTAAAGTTTATATATGTATTTATTTACTTAATTGTTTGTTTATTTTTAATTAGTGCTTAGATGGCAAAGTAAGTATTTATTTATATGCCTACACTTACCCATTATTTCATTTTTCTTGTTTAAGAGTTCATTTTGGTTTGTAAATCTAATTATTGCTAATTTTTTCTTATAAGCATAGTTTACAGTTTTTACTGTTAATACTGTATGGGGCTTCTCTTATTATAATTTCCCATTTGATTATGGTGGGGATACTGTTTTCATTTTTGGGTCCTTACGTATTTTGATAGGATTGTAGTGTTTGTGTAGTTTGTTTTTTTTTAAAGGAAATTTTATGGTTGTAATATATTTCTTTTAGGATTTTTTCTGTCACACCTATATAAATTTTTTCATCTGTGTTAATGTTATTAGATACAATCACTTTACCTATGTTATTGGTTAAAAATTTATTAAGTGGGCAATTTGCTTTGTTTCTACAGTTACATTTGATGTTATTTTTGTTGGATGCTATTGTTATTGGTTTTGTTGAGTATTTTTTTTTATTGTGCTTAGTTATTTTATCCAAGTTATCCATGAAGCTGTAACTAATTTTGATTGCTGTTTTTATTGATAATTTTTCTTAATTTGTGTTTTTAGGGAAGTGTTTGTCAATTATTTTGAAGAATATTTTGCTTATTTTTCTTTTTATTGTAGTGTTGTATGCCAAATTTTGTTTTCTGTTGTTTTTGTTTGAATTGTTTTCGTTTTAGTATTCTAGTTTATTTGAATATCAGCTGTTTCTTAGGGCTGATTCATGTTTTTTTTTTGTTTTCATTGGATATTTTTAAGCTGCTACAATTTGTTGAAATTCTTTTATTCATAGATATGGGTATTTATTGAATCCATTAGAGGGAAGGTTGGAATTTTTAATGTATATGGAGTTATTTGGTTTTCTATATGGTTCCCGTTGTTTAGATTAAAGGTTATAGCTAAGAAATTAACTATTTTGTGGTTGGATATTTATATACATTTACAATTAATAATTGATTTCTGTACCTTTTTTCGTTGTTACAGCCATGTCCCACAGCGCAGACAATGGTTTGGATCCCCCTGATGAGTCCGTGCCAGATCCAGACAAAGATGATAATGATTCCCCTCATCATGACAATGATGGCCAGCCAGATGAGAAGGTCACTTTGTCTGTGGCACCAATACAGAATGGACAAGCAATCCGACCGAACTACCTCAGCAATGGGACTACAACCGCACCAATGACCAGTGATACTATGAACAGTCTCCCTTCTCCCACTGCAGCTACCACCATTAGAAATGCTACTCCCAGCCCCACTGTTACAAACATGAACATAGCTTCAAGCCCGACCCCTGGCTTTAGCAAGAATGGTAAAGTCTCCCCACTGACACCGGGCAAAGCATCGTCTTCGCGTAGCGGATCGCAACAGCGTAAATCTGCCTGGGATAGGGCGCAGGAACGATACGAGGCCTCACAGAATGATTCCAAGGCTAAAGTGGACCAAAAGGAAGAGCCCGGAATTGAAGAATCTGTGTCCATCCAAGGTGCAGACTGCGGTGGTCTCAGCCTGAAGTTTTTGCACAACCTCTTCTGCTCGAAGCGCTTCACTCCAGCTCTGGAGGACTTGTATCAGCGCTATTTCTTCAAGCTTGACAAGAACAACCTCACCTTTTTACTCATGATTCTCGCCTTCGTCTGTCTCTTGCTCATCCTTTTCTATTACGCAGGTGGCATGACCAGTTTTGTTCCGGGCCTCATTCTCTCAATCATAGTTACATGTCTGTTGACAAAAATGTTACTGTGCAATAGAGGTTGTTTCAAACAAATCCACATGTTTTTTATGTGCCTTGGTGTTCTTCTCATTTTATGTGTTGTGCTCGTAACAATTATCCTAACAAGTAACCTCCACAGTATGACTGAAGGAGTGTGGTGCACTGTGTTTTTTGTTTATTTAACCTATGCACTACTACCCCTCAGGATGCGGTTAGCAATATTAGGAGGTCTTTTCCTGTGCCTCACCAATCTCATTTGCACCGTGGCAATCAACTATAAGGAGTCATTCACAAAAAAACAGGTCAGTATAAACAGATAATTTTTTTCTCTTTCTCCAAAAATATAAATATGTATCTTTTAAACAACTCAGAAGTATTAATTTTTAACAAGTTTTTTTTTTTTTTCTCCTTTGAGGTGGAGGGGAGTTGATGTGTTTTCAACAAGAAAAGTGAAATCAACATGCCTAACCCAAATTCCGAGTCAGTTATATTCACTTTGCACAAGTGCCATTAAGAAAGTTATGGATCTGTCTCTTTTCCTTTTCCCCAGCCAGCTATGCCATCCTGGGTATGATGATAAACTACATTCGACAGCAAGGCCTTCGATTAGGAGGTTTTGAGGAGCATGGAACCACCTCTTAATTGCTGGTGTTCTCACCCTGGGGTAGTAGCACCTGTCAGGGTCCAAGTTATGGGCAAATAGTTAACCCCAAAACTCTGGTTGAAACACTATGGAAGTGTAAAAATAGGTTTTAATACCAGAAATACTTTTTTTTAAAAAAATTGTTACCAGCAATGAATTTAAAAAAAAAAAAATATTACCAAGTATCTTTTTTTGGGGAAAAAAAATTATCAGTGATATATTTTTGAAAATAAAAATATTACTGGTCATTAAAATTTTGTTGGCATTAAATAACCCATTGAGGTTGATGTGCCATAAAACAAACCAAACAAAACTGGGGCTAAAACACTATAAAAGTATAAAAATAGATTTTAATACTAGCAACACTTTTTGGGAAAAATTATTACCAGCAATATATTTTTGAAAAAAAAAAATATTACCAGCAATACATTTTTGGAAAAAAATATTACCATCTTGTCAGCATTAAATAACCCATTCAAGTTGGTATGCAGTAAACCAAACCAAACCAAAACGCTATGAGTTAAATAGCAGAGTATACTGGTCTGTTTAGCCTTGAATGGAAACCAATCTAAGTGAAGGACAACTTTGAATTCAAAACCATGGATTATAATGGTAATATTCCTTATAAGGAAATATTCAGCATTCATTGACTGAGCAGCCAGTATTGCTAGTGGTTGAAATTTATAACATTTTCACTTAAAAAATTTTTCAGGAAAATGGGTTTTTCAAAAGGCAATAAAAAATAACTATTTCCAAACAAAAAAAGGGGGGGGATTCTATGGCTGTTCACAATTGCCTACATGCTGAAGGGATTGTTGATTGATTTTTCTTTTTTTTTTTTTTTTTTAACAGTTTATCAAACTTTTGTGGCTTATTTAAAGCCAAAATATATTTCAGATTGTTGGAGGTCACTTAGAGTATCTGGTGTTCCCAAGTGGTCCTCCATTTAAATACTGACCAGGCTTGACACTGCTTAACTTTTGTGATTGAACAAAAATCAGTGTTTTCAATATGATTCGAGCATATACTCTTGCAGTGAGACGGTATTTAAAAATAAATAATTAAGTCTATTATGTTCACTTTAGCACAAATGCTCTTGGGAAAGGCATAAGTTTATCTCTTTGCCCTCCCCAGCTATGGTTTAAGTAGCAGGGTAGACTGGGCTTTCTAGATTTAAGTGATAGCTAGGCTAAATACAACAATGAATTAATGAATTCCAAACCAAGGAGATGGCAACAGGGAACCACCCCATTGTATTTCCTAAGATTTCATTGCAATTCATCTCTATCTATAAAAGGTAGGATGTGTGTGTATGTGTGTGTGTAACAAATGCACGGCCGCAATTTTCAGTGGATTTGCATCAAAATTTACATGCGCATGCTCCAAGTTAGTGGAAGGCCAAGACTGACTTTGCATTTCCCAACTCCCATCGATCGTGGAAATAATCGATTTTTTTCATGCTTCTACGGCAGTTTTCATGTAGTTTGTAGCAATTTTCTACTGGCCAGAGTGAGAGCCTATAGCTGGCTGCCACAAATAGGCACGAAGATTCCATTGGCCAGCATGAGAGCCAACAGCTGACTGACACGCATGTTAACTAGCATAATTCATCACAAGTGGGAAAAATTTAAATCTGCATGGCACTTTACTCCAATTGGCTCATTCGCTTGCTTAAACTCAACGTTGATTCTGATTCCAGAGAACTGGGTTGGCTGTGAAAAAAGTATTTATTTGTTAACATTCTTTTTTCATTCGGATTTTCCAGTTACGAGTCCTTTTTTAAAGCTGATCGTTTTGTGTTCATTTTGTTTAGTTCTTTTTCATAACAGATTTAATGTTTAGTATAGAGCTTAGAAAAAATCGCAGTGTGAGATAGGTGAAGTAAGGCATGTAGCAACATCAGCACGGCAAAGGGCACTCCTTTAAAGGCAAGGAAGGGCAAAAATTTTTAAGTCAAGTGATAGCGATTGCTGTATAGGTCATTACGATTTTTTTGAATCAAGCACGGGCAACACCGGGCCATGCTGCTAGTAGATAATAAAGAAAAAGGAATCTGTGGAGAAGTCAATGGGAAACCACTCGACTATCTTTCCCAGGATGTCATGACAATTCATAGACAATAAAGAAAAGGAATCTGTTGAGAGTCATGATTGAATATGTCCTGAAGGGATAAAAAAAATTTTTTCAGAGAGACAAAACCTTATCATCCATGTTATTTTTTTTTTACTAGTATCTAGTGACTAATGTTAGAATCAGGCAGGCACAAAAATTGAATTACCTGAGTAGAATCTTTTTGGATGCGTAGCTCGGTGGAATTGATAAAAGCTTGGAATGAGAAAAAAAAGAGCCAAGTTCAATTCCAGCCAGTTTCATTACAATCGCCTATACACCAATACCTTTCTGAGAGGTATGAATCCATCTCTACCCACTCAGCTATGGGTTGAATAGCAGAAAAGAGTTGATCCTATAGCCTTGGCTGGCAACCAGGCTATCACAGTAAGAAATGGTAACACACTGCAAAAAATCTTCTACCAAGTCTGTCATGAATCAAAAGAGACATGATTATTGAACTGTGTATCACAAATTGCAATTAACTGACTGAGTATCCTTTTAGTAATATCGGCCTGGGGAGGCAAGTACAAGGTGTGGCACCTCTGAAAACTATTGTACGGGTTAAGCCGAGCCTTGTGAGTGAAACTGAGTAGACAGAACTGTTTGGGTTCATTTTACAGCATATCAGCCTCAATGGGTTATTTAATGACAACAAGATTTTTTAACGGGTTTGTATGAATAGAATTTGCATATCTGATTTCATTGATATATTTTTGTAAAGAGGGTTTTGTCAAGAGTCAAAAATATTGCTGAAAATTTTTTTTAAATTGATGATATTTTTACTATAAAAATCTATTTTTATACTATCATAGTGTTTTGATCCCAGTTTGGGGGTTAGCTATTTGCCCATAACTGGGACCCTAACAGGTGCTACCACTCTGGGTTGGGGTGAACCTGGAAAAAACAGAAATTAAGGGTTGGATAAGCTGTTGGCGTTGTTCTAGCATGTAGTCACAAATCATCGTGACTGAGGATTTTAATATGCTGGTCTTGTTCTAAAAATTGTGTCACACTAGATTATGCACTCTCTCCCAGAAACTGTAACTAAAATCTGCTCGGTTTAGTTGTAGTATAATCCACAGGTGAGCTCTGTGGATTGAACAGATATCTGCAATATGGTGTGGCTAGCTGCTCTGGCAGATGAGTGTGCCTGGAAAACAAGAATAGCCGACCATTATATGTATACATATTTATATGTAATTATGTATGCTTGAAAGTATAAGGGTACATGGCCGAGTGGTTATAATATTTGCTTTCTGACCATGAGAGTCAAGTTCGAATCTCGCCATGATCGATTTTTCAGGGGGGTAACTTCTTGATGTTATCAGTGTCGGGGAGTGAAACTGGGCAGATGAAAGTGTTCAGAAGCTGTTGATAATTGAGCTAGCACAAAAATCACAAGTCATTGTGACCAAGTGTTTTGAGCAGTTGGTCAAACTGTTGATCATAACATCTTTTGCACTCTCCCCCAGAAACTGTAACTAAGGTCTGCTCTGCATAGTTGCAGTATAAATTACAGGTGGGTTCTGTGGCTGTTGAGCAAAAACAAAAGC